>JBBMJY010000012.1:23638943-23686187 GCA_037833715.1 Toxotes lorentzi
GTGTGTGTGTGTGTGTGTGTGTGTGTGTGTGTGTGTGTGTGTGTGTGTGTGTGTGTGTGTGTGTGTGTGTGTACAGACAACAGCTGCTGGTTTGTGTAGTCAATAATACTGACTAATGATCCATCCCTTCCCCACTGAGCAGCAATGAGGGAAACAGAACGATTCAGAATAAATGAGGGCAAAGTCTTGTTTTTTAAAAAGCTGAAAGCTGCTGTTTCATTGTCTCAGCAGTCTGTGAAGATGTAGTGTGAGCTGACCTGGAACCTGAAAGTGTCTTAAAGGGAGAATTCCCCACAGACATGTTTACAGTGTTTATCAAAGCTGTTGCTGTTGTGTTGCTGTTTTTCTTATGTTTTTTTTTTTTAGTATTTTATTTTCCTTCCTGTTCATAATGAGCTACAGAGGGAAACTGTCTTTATGCACTGTGATTTCACCACACACCTCAATGAATTTAGTGCTCACGCAATTAACATTGCACACAGTATTGTAACTAACTTTAGAAACAGCAGAGCAGACTTTCTGAATTAAAAAAAAAAACCCACCAACCTAATATTCTACCTCTACTAAAAGTGGAGTTGAATTAATGAAGGGCTCTGCATGTTCCAAAACATTTAGCCAGTGACTGCCTGTCAGACACACACAAAACAGTGACCACAGTTTGAAACTGCGGAAGATGATGACAGTTACATAGTAGTCCCCTAAAACAACTAAGTAGAAGACAGTGTACCTGGGAGTTACTGGGAAAGAGCTTTTAACAGTGTTTAGTGAACCGTACCTGGATAAACAGAGGTTTATTGAGGACACACACAGTTATGCCATTGGGAGTGGGATTTGGCAGAGATCACTTGTTTACTTATTGTTATACTCCACACTTCAGTATGATTGGTAGTGTGTTTATCTGGTTTATCTGGATTTCTGTCATGTCAAAGCCAAGTTTGAGATAAGTTATGATTAAATGCTGAAATACACATTTCTTACCGTAAGTCAGTTACACATCCGTCTTTCTCAGCGATCTCTGTTCATGTCTTAAGCAACACCCAAAACTCCCGCCTTCTCCAATAAAAGCTGCTCTGGGTCTAAAGGAACCACTGCCCTCCATCAGTACTGCTATAAACACTTTTAATTTCAGAAGTGGTCAGACAACATGTGGTACATACCACTTCTTTTCTTGTGTAACGTGGCCTGAACTGTAGCAGACTGGTTGTACTGGGCAGCTCCCAGTTGTGAATGTTAAATTCATGTGTGGAGGATTTTAGTTCAGCTCGTGTGGTTTATTTATTTACATTTCATGTCTTTAAAGTCTTGGTTAGTCCCTTCCTGTGGGCAGAAAAATGCCATTATCTGAAAATCTACAGATAACAGTGTGAGCTGACGGTGACTGCTGATTTAAACCTCATGTTATTTAATTAAATTTCCTGCGTCTTGGTTTGTTTTTCCAGTGAAGAACAATGCTACTTGAACTTTGATCTTCATGAAAGAGTAAAAATGTTTCTAAAAGGATGTGTCCGCAGCTTTTTATACTGCGGTGTGTTCAGGGACATTGGTTGAACTTCTTAAAATCTTCTAACAGCAGTGCTCGCTTCCTCATACTCAAAGCCTGCAGTTGGTTAATAATAGCACATGATTTGTTGCATCATGTTGTACAAGTGCTGTTGCACTTCTGTTTAGGTGCTAAACTGCATTTCACTAACCCACCCATTAATCAAGCAAACATCATGCCACAGGGAGTATACAGACGGCACCATCTTTGGCAGCTATTCAGAATTTCACTGGCTGTTTGATTGTGTTTTGTTTTGTTATGGAGACAATATTAATTCTTATACACACAGTAAAGTGGGTTATTCTGAGCTCTTTGTTCCATAGAGGAGATTCCTTAAGATATTTAATGTGACCCTCACTATCTCTGGTCTATAGTTGTTTTGTTTGTTTTTTTTCTTTTGAGTGATGTTTTACTTTAGTTTTACTTGTTTTTTCATGATGGATCTGAGTGCCGCTGGACCCTGAGTGGAATGGAGGCTGGGATTTGTCTTGCATGTGTGTTGTGTTGCGATCTGTTTTCATTTAGTGTAACCTGACATGTAAAGAATGAAGTGTGACCTGTTGACGATTAAGAGATAAGAAACAGCAAATTAAAATGTCCTTCACTGCTAGTGTTAGAGGGAAAATATACATGTACCCAAATCAATAAACAGGACTGTTGTACAGCAAGAGTCAATATTTATGATTTTGGCATCAGCATGTCGACTTACTTTGATTTATCAGGTATTGTGGTTAGAGCTGCAATGACGATTGATAACTCGATTAGCCAATCAACTATTTTGATAACTGATTGATTGTTTAAGTAATTTTTCAAGCAGAAATGTCAAATATTCTCTGAAAATTGTTAGTGTCAGCCCTAGTGGTGATATTGGTATAAAGTAACATATATTGCAATAGATTTTATTTATTTATATCACCCACTGCTACTTGATGGTTTGAGGATTTGCACGGTGTGAATCTCAGTGGAACAAATACAGACATACAACAAAGCCACTGTAGTTCAGACTGAAGTAAAACAGCTGTGGCTCCAGCTTCATGGCTCAGTGAAAAGCCATGAGTGGATAATATTGACTAAATAAAATAAAAATAAATGTGAGGCTCAGGTGTGGAAAGACGTATCAGGTCTCACACTGTAAGACACAGACAATATGGTGTCGTCCTCATTACAGTGTGTGTGAATTCTTTCCGACCTGTTTGTTCCTGTGAATTTGAGTCAGATTTAGCTCAGGTAGGCAGAGCGTGGTGATAATTCACCACACACACACACACACACACAGAGGTACCTTCTCTCAGTATGTTGATAATCCCTGATGTACTGATGAATCACCCTCATTGGTTAATCCCAGTCAGTTGGGAGGTTTATCTGTATTGTGACTGGATAATCTGAGGCACAGTAGTGGGCGGGATTTAGGGAGGTGTTAGATCTATATGCTGTCAGATGTGCCGTTGTTGAGGCGTTGTAGGGTTGCCATGGCAATAGCGGCCATCTGGTGCCATATAGGGCTTCAAATTGACTAATGGCCGACACACACATTATTTTTTCAACTCTAAATATCAATATGATTCTCAAAACCCGTGTATTGGTCAAAATCCACACTGTGGTGTCACCCATACGTTTCTGAAGTAGAGTCTGGTCTCACTGCTTTCCACCGTGTGTTTGTGACTGAACAGGACGACTCACATTTGGCCCGTGGGTTGAAACCATGGTGGAACTTAACTATCCAGCAAACAATTCAAAAACTAGTGGATCTTTGCCGCTTTCACTGAAATTATTAAAAAATAGTTGCAGGTTAATTTCCTGTCAATTCACTAATCAACAGTTCAGTTCAGTTCAATACATTTTTTTACTCCAACCTCCCAGTAGTTGGTATTATGTTACTCTGCATGTGTAAAGCTCTTTTACGTGCCTGTGTGATGGGAACTGTGTTCTGGTTACAGATTACGACACATGAAGTGTGAAAATAGAAAGGTGTAGGCCAAGTGTGAAGACAGTGTGCAGCTTATTTTCCTGTCGTTAGTTTAAGTCTAGCAGTCTGGTTGAGTGTCTGTGAAGCTGACGTGGCTTAGTGTGGTCTCTAAGCCTGCTAACCCCCATACACCTGCTGTCTGACTGGGTCATAACAGCCAGGGTCAGGGTTCAGTTGCTGCTCAGTTCAAAGGTCAGGAAGTGGATCTCCTTCAGGACTCAGAAACCTTGAATCTGTTCCTTAACAACACATTTGTACAAATAAATCATTTTAGTTCTCAGGTTCAACATTTAGGACGTACTCTTGTGTGGCCTGACATTTTAACAATACATTCAGCAATTTATTGTTAAAAGCACTGTATTTTAGACCTTCAACTAATGATTCCTTTTTTAAATCCATCATTTTGTCATTAAAATGACGGGAAATATTGAAAACTGTCTGTCAGTTAACACACCTTTAACTGCTTCCTGTTTACACTTACTGTCAAGGCCTCCTTTGCTTCACTGTTTCTGACAGAAGCCGCCACATTCCTTCTTTTACTTATGGTTTTTTGGTTATCTTGTTTGCTGCAGCTTCAGGACAGTTGACTTATGGGAAAACGAAAGGTTCATTCAGGACACAGGTTGTAAATCTCTCTGTCTTTATCACTACATCCAACTATGTTCTCATTGTTTTCCTTTAATATTAAAATACTCCTGACTAAAGCTGTTTGTGTGTTTACAGTTTCTTCTCTCCCCCTCAGCCCCAGTTCTGTTAACATCAGTCTCTGTAAATACAGGAAGGAAAGACACTGTTAGGCTTAATGTGCGTCCTGTACCTGAAAGTTTGATGTGCCATTTGGGGACTGGAGGAGACAGAATACCAGTGGAATTTGTCCGTTACACAGCGGAATAAAAAGGACTCAAATGATTAGTTGATTGATTGATTGATTGATTGATTGATTGTGAGAGAAAGTCATTTATTTTGTTAATCAATTAATTGTTTTAACCATTTTCAAGGAAAAATGCCACTCGTTCTCTGTTTACAGCTTTTCCAGTGTGAGCGTTTGCTGCTGTTCTGTTTTATATAGTTTGAAACGAGACATTTGAAGACCTTTCACCTTCAACTCTGACATTTTCTATACAAAAAAATCAGTTCATGAAGAAAATTGTTAGCAGATCAATCAGTAAATCGTTAATAATTTTTTTATTTGCGGTCCTACTATTTAACAAATTTCATTTATGTATTGATTTTGCAGTTTTTCTGCTACTTTGTAAACAAAACGATCCGTCAATTAATCGTGAAAATAATCAACAGATTACTTGATAATTCACATAATCGTAGTTGCAGCTCTAATTTTAATTGTCTTATTACTTGGTCATTTAAAATTAAGACCAATACAATTTATACACTGGATTTATTATTATTTTTTGCAATGTGCAAGAGAATATGTGCAAGAGGAAAAAATAGGGAATAAGAAGTAAAATAAAAAACAACAACGAAATAACTTTTTGATTGGAAACTCATCAGCTCCTTTGTCGTCTTGTCTTGTTTCTCTTTCTACCTGACAGGTGAGAGGCTGAGTGAGCGAGGGAACAAGTGAGAAGGAAGAGAAGAGAGAGAGAGAGTGAGGCCATGGAGCAGCAGAGACAGAGGACTCTCTCCACATCAGGAGAATCGCTGTATGCTGTGCTGGGGGTCGACAAGAACGCCACGACAGAGGACATCAAGAAATGTTACAGGTACACGCAGCAAGAATCTGCTACACAACTGACCACTAGAGGGTGTCAGAGGCCTGTGACCGACTCTTTAAATGGGTCAAAGGGTTCCTGAAATAAACTGTAGTCCTTTTTCTCTTTCTGTTTACAGGAAACTGGCATTGAAGTTTCACCCAGATAAGAACCCGGACAACCCAGAGGCTGCTGAGAAGTTCAAGGAAATCAACAACGCCCACTCCATACTGGCCGACGCTACCAAGAAGAACATCTACGATAAATACGGCTCGCTGGGGCTCTATGTCGCAGAACAGTTTGGAGAGGAGAACGTCAACACCTACTTTGTTCTGTCCAGCTGGTGGGCGAAGGTAGGATGGACAGAGTGGGAGGGGTTTGGAGCCTTTAGAGTAGAGTTTTTGTCTGTGTCAAGAGGTTTTTACCAAGAAACTGTTAAATCAGATAAATTGAAATAAGTAATTTACTGTCATATACGTCTTCATAGAAGCGCAGTGTGTATTGGAACGCTCGATGCCACGGCCCGAGGTGCAATAGATAGATAATCTGCTAATCTGTGCAAAAAAACAATAGCAGCAGTTTTAAAAAATATTAAGAATATAAAACATAAATGTAAGAAAACATGGAGCCAAGACAAAATCAGTATTTGTATTGTACTTCACCTACAGCAGATCAATTTGTAGAGATGTTTTTCAGTTGTGTTTCAATTCAGTTGTAAAACACTGAAACACGGCAAAGCCCAGTTCTGTGGGTAAGTGACACTAGACAGTAAATTAGTCTTTGTAAATCCATTATTCAGGATTTACTTACAGTGTTACCCCTCTGCCTCGGCTCTGTCTGGTCCACATTGATTGATTGATTGATTGATTATAATATCTCTTTGCTTCTGTCTCTCCCTCTCTCAATCCCTCAGGCCTTGTTCGTCTTCTGCTGCCTGGCCACAGGCTGTTATTTCTGCTGTTGCCTGTGTTGCTGCTGTAACTGTTGCTGTGGTAAATGTAAACCTCGGCCGCCCATGGACCAGGAGCCCGAGTTCTATGTCTCCCCCGAAGACCTGGAGGCCCAGATGACTGCTGACGAGAGAGGTGAGGCCAGAGGGCGCACACAAAACTGCATTTCACACAAAGTCCATTAAATCTGTCTTCACATATTTATATATAGAGGTCATAGCTTTGGATTCCTTTCTAATGGCACTAAGGATACTGATGTTCTTAAAGTGCAACCCTCTGTGATCCAACCACAGTAAATGTCAAAGTGTGTGTGTCTCTCCAGCACAGGGCATGTTTTGACATTCGAAACAGGTCATATTATTATTTTCATAAACAGAAAAGCAGCAAATCCTCCCAATCTAGGAGCTGAAACCATGTAAATGATTCATTTATTAATGAAGGATAACCTGAATTGTTGCTGGTAATGCAGTCGATTTGTGAGACTGGTTGTGATAGCACCCTGCATCTTTGTCGTCCTGTGTTATACTATGTGTGTGTGTTTTCTCCTCAGATGGCGCCGAGCCCATCGTGATGCAGCCGTCCTCCGCCACAGAAACCACCCAGCTCACCTCCGATGCCCACCAAAGCTACAGGACCGACGCATACTGAACACACACACACACACACACACACACACACACACACACACACATGTTCAGCTCACACCTGACAGTTAACCACACCTACAGTGTCAACCACAAACACATACATACTGCACACACACACACACCCTCACACACCCACAAGCATCACTTTCTTTTCAGTTCATCCGCAGCAGTAGTTATTAACACCACACACACACACCAGCAGACAATACGCACCATCACTCTGACGGTTAGCATGGACTCACCAGCTCAGCCCAAACTTTCCTCCCTCTGAATTTCAAATTTATGAGGAAAGAGAGGAGAAGAAGGAAAAAACGAATGAGGAAGACTGAAAAATAAACACTGAACGATTCTTTAATCACTAGTTAGACAGAATGCAAACAAGCATGAGTGATCCCATGTTAGTTCAGCCCGGCTTTATTATGCAGAGTAACATCCACCTTAAGAGTGACAGACAAGCTCATTGCTACTCTCATCAATGGAAGTATCAGATATGCCTGATAACAATCATCAAACACTGTCAGGAGCATGGACCAGGACTTAAACAGGGACTCACCAACTCTCTCACAGCAGGCCGGTATTAAAGTTTCAGGGAAGAGTTGCCAAAACAGAGACATTTACTAAATACAGCACAAGCTGGTTTTACCTGTAAAAGGTTCTAAAAGGTAATTTTTAGATGATGAAAAACCTGAGCACAAGAATAACATGGTGACGGAAAAGCCTTACAAATGATCCTGTCACGTCTGTTTGGAAACTGGTGTCTGAAGCTTCAGGAGCACAAAGTTAAATATTGGGAATGATGGTAATGGAGGATGAACCCAGAGCTGTGGAGGAGAGAAACAAGAGTAACGCTAAAGATGTGCAATGAGTTTGAACAGTAATGCTTTTGACTTGTGAAACAAATTGTGCCATAGTCGACTGAGGCATAAAATTGGGGTTTCACTCTTTACATTTGCTTTTCTTCAGCGTGTTGATGTGAGCACCAGCACAGTCCTGAGGAAGGCTGCTGTCGAAACGTCTTTGCTCTGTTGTAGCATGAATCTAAAAATTAAGGAAGCCATAGTGTGTTCTGTACTCTTCAGCTGATGTTTTCTGCATCAGTGTCACATCGGTTTCCTCAATTGACCGTTTTTAATATTTAATTTATAAATTAGGAAATAAATTCCTTGTGTCTAGAACTTAAACATTTGTAGATGTTGCTAATCAGTCGCTCAGAAACGTTATTTTCTGTCCCATGAGAAACAGTCTGCCTCCTTTTAGCTCGCTGGGAAACAGTTGTCGAGGCTTCCCTCTCCGCTCTGCACTGAACAGAAGTAGGTCAGTGTGATCTGTGAGGAGCTGATAGGAGTAATTGGGGCTGGAGGTGTTTATTTGTCCTCAATACCCTCATGAACAGCCCCCCCCACCCCACCCCAAATATGGAGAGGGTAGCTCGCACTTCAACAGGTGCTGCACTGGCATCAGTTCCTCCTTTCTTCTCTTAAATCCCACCAAACAATTGAAACCTTTAGAAGCCACCAAGCTATCACAGGACTCCAGGACAGTGTGAATAAGATTCCTAAAGATTAGGGTTGATAAATGTGGCCTGCAGCCGCCTTTAGCCCGTCAGCCTTCTCTGCCATCCCGTGCGGCGACGAGGCAGCCGAGGTTTCAGTCAGGGAAGTCGTCAGGTTCGAAGTCCTCGGATTCTCCGGTCCTCCATGAGGAGTCACTGGAACCTGTGCAGCTGCTCAGGAAGAATCGGAATCATGTGTGACCATGACTGAACAGAAAATCGACACCAGCCAGCTGACTGGTGATACTGCTAAACGTTCACTGTGACGGGTGTGTTTCTCTACTCCGTCACAGAACAGCATCCCGGGTCCACTTACGTCTTCACATAATCATGCACTGCTTCGGTTTCTCAGTAGGAACAGTGATTAGTCACATCGCATGTTATTAACAGTGCTCCATTGTGGGTTTACTGTGACCGTCCTCCTCTTTCTAACTTCCTCTCTCCTCTTCTCCTTCTCTTCTTCCTCCCTGTGTTCAACTCGATCCACCTTTCCTTCCTCGTGTGAAGGACCGAGCTCCTCTGTTCACACTGAAGGCTGAGTGTGCTGTGGCAGCCGTTCAGCACAGTCCAGTGTTACCAGCAGAGACACTACGAGTATATTACAACACATTAGTGACCTGTTGTTGTTACCCTAAAGGACGCACACACACACACACACATGCAGACACACACAGTGATTGAGCCCCGTTTTGTTTGTTTTTAGCTTTCACTTTGTTTTGTGAGAAAGTAAGATGCTGTACATGTCGTGCAAACTGTATGTTTAGATTTCACTGTATTTCTTTGAGTTGGTCGAAAATATGAACACTTTTTTTCTTTCTTCTTCTGTTTGTCTCTGTAGATTTGCTTTTCATCGTTTTTGTTTTTCTTATTTATGTTGTTAATGAAGGGAGGATATTGATATCCAAAGTCTTACGTGTTCGTGTGGCAGCAGTTTTGTGGATTATACAATTCTCATAGCAGCTGGAAAGCAGTACAACAATCAGACTGATTAGTTGGGGTGTCGTTTTCCAAGAATAACACTTTTTATTGTTGTTCTTCTTTATTTGTCACACATAAGTAGCTCTCTAGCTCTGCTTTAGTAGAAAAAAAAACAGGAATGTTGTGGTTGTTTGTGTCAACTTTTAATTTTTATTAAAAAGAAAAAAAAAACACCTACATCCAACCGAACAGGATAATTTGCTGAGTATATTTGCTTTGATTGCTCAATCAAACACACACTCATTATGTATTTATACATACTGTGAGAAAGTGCAATAAGAGCTAAATAAGTCTCCTCCATGGCTGTCCTCCACAAATGTACCTAAACCAAGTTATTAGATGTCTTCACCATCAAAACCCAGAGTTAATGGAAGCTCTAACATTTGAACTCACAGAACAGATTTGTCTTCCAATTCGAATCGAACTTTGAATTAATCATCTTTTCTTTTAAAGTTTTTTTCATGAAGCCTGCAGATTCTCTCTTTTCACCCAATGAATCTTCACTGGATTAGTTTTTGTGCTTCGTGTGATCACTGACCACTGAAACGCCACACTGTCAAACACAAATCCCTCATTTCTTTCAGTGTCTGAGTGAATGCAGCGTAAAGTGAAACACATAAACCTGGAGTCAAGGAACTTCCACGGTTAGACCTAAAACAATGACATAAATAACAAGAACCGATGTGTGAATATAGCAACCAGAGATGACAATAATATTGAAGCATTATTTTATTTATTTTATTTTTCTTATCTTTTTAATAATTGATTAACGTCTAGCTGGTATGTCAATTGGATGTATAGAATTTTAGATGTGAACCATTTTGACAATGAAAAGACAAAATGGCAGACCTGCTGTACATACACGCAGTGACACAGTACATAGAGACGTTAGAGGTTTTCTGTTCTGAGCATGGACTAATAATGTTTGCGTCTGTCAGGCAGACGTGTGAGTAAATTAACTATCTGATGTACTGTTGTAAAATAAATGTTTCTGATGCTTCAGAGCCTCTTTTCTCCTCGTGAGCTTCTTTGAGTCAAAAGCTGAGGTTTGCATTTATAACATGTCCACAGTACATGTTAGGGGCCCGAGACCACTGCCTGGTGGGACACCACAAAGCAGAGTATCAGTTCCCAATACAACATCAGGAACTTATGAGTGCGACTTGGCACACGCTGTACCACCAAACCTCTCACTTTTAATTTGAATTTTTCAGCTTTTGTCCTGGTAAAAATGTTTCCATTGACAACAGGGACCACAGGGAATGTGTAAAATATGACTTAGAGAGGAGATTTAATTATTAAAAATACTGTACATTAATTAATATATTAATAAAACTTTCTATAGTGGGTATAATCCATTTATCGAATGTTTATACCGTATTAAAAAAAACTAAATAAGGGATTTTAAAAAATGTCTGTACAGGTCCCAAGTGAAATATGAAAATGCAACAGTTAGCACATTAAAGAGGACTGTGTGTGTGTGTGTGTGTGTGTGTGTGTGTGTGTGTGTGTGTGTGTGTGTGTGTGTGTGTGTAACAGCAGAAAGAGCACAGCCTGGCATGGTCTTAATCTGTCCACATACCAGCCATTGCCTGATATGGTGTGTGTGAGTTTAAGTGTGTGTGTGTGTGTGTGTGTGTGTTGGGATCATTTCAGAAGCACTGAAAACGGACTCCACCCCCCGCCCCCAACGTGTCCTCTCTCTCTCACACACACACACACACACACACACTGCTGTGGATGGCGAGGACAAACAAACACAGCAGTCGCCTCTTGTGTGGAAAAAGAGGAATGAAGTGAGTGTTGGACGAGCAAGAGAGGAAGAGAATTGGAAGCCGACATGAGAGCGAGAAAGAGGGACGGGCTCTGTCCTCAGGTACCGTCCAGGCAGATTTAGTGTCAGCGTTCGGTGTCACAGGAGCCGAAGAGGAGCACAAACTGGCTCCTGCTTCACTTTTCTTCTCAGACTTTAAACTTCCTTCCTTTAGCGCACTGACCTCCATGTGACTTCTCCACCTCAGCTTGTGGATGTTTGATCAGTGTGGATGGATCAGGGATTGATTTTTCTCGCTAAGACACTGGATGTGAAAACTTTCAGGCGTCTCTCCTCTGAGCTTTTCTTGCTGCTGACAGCTGAGTGAGTCGGGAGTTTCCAAAAGTGACTCTCACTGTGGCGTCGCCCTCTGTGCTGTATGAGTTTTACAGTAAGTTAAATCCTCCTGGAAACATAAAATAAAACTGCAGCTCATTGAAGTTAATCTTAAGGAATATGTACAAGAAATAATTACATTTAATCAGGTTCACTTCTTAAATTAAAACTCTGGGACCTCTCAGCAGACTGAGTGAAGTTATGTCCTTCATAATGTTTCAGATTCATATTCAGCTTCCTAAGCAGCCACTAGCCTCGGATGATTGACTTTACATGTGGACAGTATTGTGATCGTTCTGATAATGCAGTAGTAATCAGGTGCCCTGTTCATGAAACCTGTGACATCTGATCTTTGAGCTGAGTCTGACTCAGGTTCTGCAGAGTTTGCATTGTTTGAACCCACAGAGCTTTATTTTTAAGTTTCAAAGTTTGAAATGATCACAAACACTGAATGGTGCAGTCATGAAAACATGGAGCTACGTGATGTTCGCTCATTATAAGCGTCATGTGTCAACAAGAAGCTAAAGCAGACGTAACAGTGGAAAGTGGATGTTAAAGGGAACATGAACATTGTGAAAACCATCATGTGAATTTGTTTGTTGTTCAGCAGCTGTTGATCAAACGTCTGAGCTGAGACCTGAATTAAAATCAGAGTCTGCTGAGGAGAACAGCACTGACTGTTCGTCGTCAGAGGTCTGACCTGTGTCCAGTTTCTTCCAAACTGACAGGCCTGCTTTCTGACTGCAGCAGGCTGAACTGGTTGCTCTGGTGTCAGCAGGAGGAGGTGAAGTTTGGCGGAGCGGCCATGTCTCTGCCCGCAGACCTGAGCTGCCTGCAGGGCGGCGGCGGAGGAGCGGACCGTGAGGCGGCGCTGGCGACGCTGGAGAAGCAGCTGATCTGCCCGATCTGCCTGGAGCTGTTCAACAAGCCGGTGGTGATCCTGCCCTGCCAGCACAACCTCTGCAGGAAGTGTGCCAACGAGCTGTACCAGGTGTGTGAGGCCACCTGTGTGGTGCTTCTGCACATAACAATCCCGGTGTGTACACACAGTTCTGTACATGCATGTGCTGTGTGTGTGTGTGCACGAACACACTCATCTTTCATCACACACTTTTTATATCATGGGGCTTTACAGCACTGTTCGTAACACACACACACATTTAGAACAAAACTCACACCAGGTGTGTGTGTGTGTGTGTGTACAGTGGATTATCAGTGTCTAAAACTGGATGTGTTGATGTTTAACTGGTTTGCTCATGAAAATCACCTGCTATGACCTACACTGCCATTGTTCAGACTGTGTGTGTGTGTGTGTGTGTGTGTGTGTGTGTGTGTGTGTGTGTGTAAGTTTATTAGTGTAATAGTGCCTCCTTTACGGTTACATGTTTACATGTTACTTTGCAGATTAAGAGTTTACAAATCATAGAAAGAGTTTATAAGTTTATAATCATGTGAGGATCAGCTGTAAACGAGCATTAAAAACCCGAGTGCTTCTTCAACCAGGGTAAATGTGACTCAAACAAACACACACTCACACATCAGTAACAATCATCCATAATAACACTAAAGAAGGGTGCTCTGTGTTATGGCTGCTTTGACATTAGACTGTGAAACTTCTGTCACTGAAATATCAGTGAACATGATTCCACTGAACATGTAAAAGCAGCACGACTTTTCTTCCTGAGAGAGAATCCGACCGAACACTAACCTCCGAATACGGATCCAGTTCTCCTCATCCTTCACCCTTTGAAATCCCAGAACCCTGAAGTTTTACCGCTGGTCGACACGATCTCTGTTGCCTGTCTCTCTCAGTCTTATCTGGATCAGAAAGCCACAGATTAAAACACATAACAACAGAAACCTGCAGGTCTCAAAGGTCGGACTGGCTCGTGGAAGGTTTAGGATTTGATGAAATGACATGATCACAGAGGGGGAGGGACAAATGATGACCCGGCAACAGGGTGCTGGGTGATGTGCTGGAACAAGGCTTCACCTCACTGCTTACAGGACTTTAAAGGATCTGCTGCTGACATTTTGCTGCCAGATTCCACAGGACACGTCCAGAGGGGTTGAGTCTCGGCCTGGCTCGGCAGGTCAGAGCTGTTTTGGCAGCACACAGAAGATCAGTGGCAAATTCAGCAGGGGTGGTCCACCAAAATAAAAAAAGAAAAGCTTTGTAACTCGTTCTAAACCAGGTCTCTCTGAGTCCTCAGGCTCAGTCCCAGTCAGACCAGCTCTGATCCCTCAGTCAGGCCCAGCAGCAGCTGAGACTTATTAAAGCCACTATTTCAGGACGCTTCACCCCTCTACCCTTCCATCCGTCTCTCTGCTCATTTGTCCTTTTCCTCACTCCTCTCTCTGTCTCTCTGTCCCCACTGACTCTCAGTTCTCTGATCTCAGTCTATTATCTCTTATTTCTCTTATTTAAAAAACAAACAAAGCAACAACACAGAAGCAACAACAGTCAGAATCCGAATCAGAAATGTCCTTATGGATAAAATCCCAATTGAAAATGAAGAAATTACAATGTAGTACATAGAGGAAAAAATGTAAATGAGAAAAAATAAAATAAAAATAAAAATAGAAAATTAAATAGAAGTTAAAATACTGCAGTACCCCCCTTAGAATATACATATACCGCAATATCAGAAAAAATAAAATAAAATAAAAAACATCTTCATATTTCCTTATGTACATGAGGTTTAAAATGACATATACACAGTATACATGGAGTTCTGAATTGTACAGTTTGATTGCGTGGGACAATGAGTCTGTTGCTGAACGAGCTCCTGTGACTGATCAGATGGTGGAGAGGGTGTGAAGAAGAGTCCAATACTGTCCTTACTTGGGACAACATTCTCCTCTCCAACACTGTAGTCAGTGAGTCCAGTGAGACCATAGCCATCTCAGAAAGTAGAGACGGCTAAGGTCCACGTTTTTGGACCAGTCCAGTTTGTGATCCAGGTACACCCCTGGCTACCTGTACTCCTCCACCATGTCCACATTGACCCCTTGAATGTTAACAGGGGTCACCGTAGCCTTGGTCCTCCTCAAGTCCACCACCAGTTCTTTTGTCTTTGCCACATTGAGTTGTAGGTGTTTTCAGGACAGTGAGCTAAGTTACTGTGTGTGTGTGTGCGTGTGTGTGTGTGTGTGTGTGTGTGTGTGTGTGTGTGTGTGTGTGTGTCTGACCTCGCCCAGGGAAACATTTGGAAGATTTTACACATTCTCCACCTGTGTCGCCGACTGATGAATAACTCTGCTGCTAATTGTTAAAATCCCAGCATGCAGCTGTGTTGAATGAGAACAAACTCCAACTGCTGGGTGTTGAAAGGCAGACGGACATACACAGCTGATGTACAGTGCAGCAGAAATGATCTCTATTCTGTTTATATTTCTAATGTTTATTTGTTGTTTCCGTCCAGCCGTCCCTGTTCCAGGCTCGGACCACCATGCTGGTGAACAGCGGCCGTTTCCGCTGTCCGTCCTGCAGACACGAGGTGGTGCTGGACCGCCACGGTGTCTACGGCCTTCAGCGAAACCTGCTGGTGGAGAACATCATCGACGTCTACAAACAGGAAGTCAGCAACAGCAACAATGCACCGAGGTGAAGAGAGACAAGTGAACATACACTGACATATATGAAGGTCATAATGTCCAGGTGTTTCTATTATTTTGTCCGCCCCATTCTTACAAACCAGCAGTGGAGTGTACGTACGTGTGCGGACCTTGTGTTTCTTCCATCTCTCTGCAGCGCCCTCCCTCCTCCTCCGCCTCCTCCTCAGCTGACGTGCTCAGACCATGAGGGTGAGAGGGTGAACATCTACTGTCTCACCTGTCAGGTTCCCACCTGTTCCCTCTGTAAAGTGTTCGGGGCTCATCAGTCCTGTCAGGTGGCCCCTCTGACAGACATCTACCAGCAGCAGAAGGTATGTAGCGCTGTTTGATGGCCTTTAAAGGATCGTACCAGTGTTTTTTCATGTTCTACCTCTTTGATGTGAAAGTTTCTGCTGAACATTCAATAATGCAGTAATTGTTGTTGTTGTTGTTGTTGTTGTTGTTGTTGTTTTAAGATTTTACATACGTTTGTCCAACCTGCAATTTCATACTGTTCTACAGAATTCCTTCTAGATGACAGATGTGTACACAGATGCAGCACTACTCGACTTATATGATGATTTAAGTTTAAAAGTATTGTGTGATGAATCAGTCAATAAACAAATCAAACTTTATTTATGTAGCACCATTAAGACAGGTGAGTGCACTTCAAGGTGCCTTACAGGTGAAGTCCTTGAGACTAAATAAAGATGATGAAAATGTAAAATAAATAAAATAAGATGAAAATGTTAAATTTATAGATAAAAAACGTCTGTGGAGCCTTTGATCGGGTTAGGTTCATTTCAACCTTTAACTAACAAATCAAGTTCATTTCTTTTTGCTCCTCAGGACGAGCTGAGTGAAGGAGTCAGCTCTCTGCTGGCCGTTAACGATAAAATCCAGGCTTTGATTGATGAGCTGGAAGAAACCTGCAGAAACATAGAGGTGTGTGACAGCAAGTCTCAAAAAAAGCCTGAAACCTCAGAGTTCCTCTGCTGCTGCATGGGTTTAAACTCTTGACTCTGCCTGTTTGTAGTTTCAAAAATGTAATTGGTTTAATATATAACATACTGAATGCACTGCTGACACTGTTTTCAAACTTATTTTTAGTGTTAAACACACCGCGTTTCCTTCTGTGCATTGATCTTCATTCTGCCCTCAACAGGAAAACTCGAAGGCTCAGAAACAGAGTGTGTGTGACAAGTTCAGCCGCATGTTTTCCATCCTGGAAGAAAGACACAAGGTCGGTTTTATTCTTCTGTTTGATTAGAGCCTCTGAGAGCTGTGATAAGTACAGAGCCAGTTAAACAGACATACACAGCAGCTGTATTTGTAATAGCAGTCATATAGAAAACAGCCATACTGTAATACTACTGACGAATGTCGCAGTAGAAGTGTTTCACACATGTTAATAGAGATTAGGAGATCAGTTACTCATGCTGAGACACAGTACATATTCACATGGTGTATGAAAAGAATATATGCCACTGCCACTGTCATCATCATCATCATCATCATCACCTTGAAGGCGATGACACAGCGAATCAGCTCCGAGGAGGACGAGAAGACGAGCCACGTCCAGGCGTTGGTGCGTTGCTATGGAGACAGCGTGGAGGCCAACACCAAGCTGATGGAGAGAGCAGAGAGCAGCATGGAGGAGCCGGACATGGCTGCGTTTGTCCAGGTGGGCTGTGATGGGCTCGCATGAAAAGGATCATTTAATCTCAGTTTAATCATAACTTTAAATTTATTTATTTGTTTGGATTGGATATTGTCCTCTCTTTTTTCTCAGGTGTAAACACATACAGTTTAAATATGCACGGACAGAACGTTACAGGTGAAGGTCAGTTTGTTAGCTGGTTTGTAAAAACTGAAATGATCTGTGTCTGAAATTCTCTTTTTTCCTTCTTTCCTTCAGAATTCAAGAGAGCTGATCACAAAGTGAGTGTTGTTCGTTTACATTATGTCATTAAATCCTCTGTTCCATATCATCCAATCAGCTGCCTGTCTTTATTTTCCCCCGTGCTTCCTCCTCCCGTCCTCCACGTCTCTTCTTCTGTCCTCAGAGTCGTAGCAGCGACCGGCTCCTGTCCAACTGAGACACTGAAACCAGGTTATGAGAATATGAGCGACTACAGATTTAACTTGAGCGGACAGGAGAGAGCTCTGAAGAGCATCGACTTTATTAAAGGTAAGAAGAAGGATGGCTGGACGTCAATGCTGGGAAACCACCAAGAAACTTTATTTCTCTTTTTATTTTATAAGTTATTAATTAATTTGCATTGGAGGAAAATGAGCTGCAACAAAATCAGCACCAATAAAAATACAGTTTTGACTGCAACACAAAGCACTGGTTTGGACATTTGGGGGGAAAAAAAGTGTAATTATTTAAAAAGCTTGGTGTGTTTATGAAGACTGAACTGTAAAGTTACCTGCCAGGAAGCAGAGTGCAGATGTAACACACGCTGGGTAACTTTATCTCTTCAGGTTTTTTTTGGATTTAAGGTCTATGATGAGTCCGCTCCAAAAATAGTTTGTTGCTGCAGAAGGTAAAGGGTCAGTGAAGAAGATCATCCCCAGTCCAACACACACAATGAACAAAGTATAAGAAGCTGAAAGTTTTGTTTTATCGATTAAATGTCTTTTACAGGGTTTAACTGTCCGAGAACTTCACACCAGAACTGATGGAGCCTCTTAAACACTAAAACAGAAGATCCAGTAAATCTTCAGAACCAGTGAAATAACTAATGCACATTTGTTGTCTCTCTCCAGCTGTGGAGGATGTTCCTGAGGAACCAGAGGACGAACCACAGCCAGAAAAACCCAACGAGCCCTCTGAACCACACTGCCACCAGGAAACCTCCATCCAGAACCTGGAATCTGTTGTAAAACCAGTTAAAGAGACGATCCCAGCACCAGTGGAACCAGTGCAGACAGCAGCACCAACACCATCACTGATTCCACCAGCCCCAGCACTGTTGACAGACTCTGTGGAAGCTGCAGGGGCAGATCTGCAGCCAGAGACTGACGACGCAGACTCGAATGATGAAGGATCAGGTCCGATTAAGAATGAGGAGGAGGAGAAAGCTGAGGCCGAGGGATGTGCAGCTCCTGACTCTGTTAAAGGGGCAAACGTCTGTGAACGCCAGGAGGGAATGAGCACTCAACAGGTACAGTACCACACCTGCTGTAAAGAAAACCACCTGTATCAACTCAAAACTGCTTTTTCTGTTTCTGTCAGACACCAGTCGACACATACAAGCTTTAGAGTCATTGTTCAAAAGCCTTTTCTACTGTCGGTTTGTGAGCGTTAATTATTAACAGTTATTCGGAGATGAAGTGTTGATTGGAAAGTTTGTTAATTAGTTAGTTTCATCTGATAAATGAACTGTTAAGTTTGAGAAAATGACAAATCAGATCTCCTTCCAACACTTTAACAGAACTTTCTGTCCTTCAGTCGAAATTTGCCGTGATTAATCAATCACATTCAGCAGTTTTTTTTTTAAATATCCCCAGAGTGCTGAGTTTAAGCGGACTGAGCACTCACTGAGCATTTATCAGGCTGTACTGGATTCAGATCTGGAGACTGCTGCCACATGATGGGCCAATGGATAATTGCATGAATAGGCAGGTGTACAGGTGTTCCTAATAAAGTGCTCAGTGAGTGTATAATGACCAGGGTTCAGCTGATGCCAGATTTACCAGATTGTTCATGAACAAATTATGAGACAATAATAGTTCATGGGCTCAGTCACGTGAAACCACCTGAACGCTCCTTTATCTGTGTTCCTTCACAAAGCAGCGTCAGGGGGGAGGGGCAGAAAGCGAAGCAGGTGATTGGAGGGCGCAGAGAGAGAGCGAGCAGAAACAAGAAGCTCAGGATGAAGAGGAAGAAATCCAGATGAAGGAGGGAACAGATGCTCTGTTTTACCCCAGCTGGTTCAAACCAGGCTGCCGGTGCAAGGTCAGTCCTGCTCCGTCTGCTCCTGATCCAGACCAGACTGAGATCCAAGAGCAGGGCATGTCTTACCTCAACCAACCTCCAGGCCCAGAACCTGCTCTCTTCTGCCACCTACAGCCACACTCCACTCAGCTTCAGACTCAGCCATGTTTTCCTCTCCTTCACCCTCCACACTGGTCAGAAAACCAATCCCAAAATCCGCCCCCTATTCATGAATCCCAGTCTCAGCCCCATAAGATTCCCATTGAACTGGAGGAAAATGAGGAGGAGGAGGACATGCAGGGCTGGGTGTGCCTTCCTGGGACTGTGGATAAAAGTTTCAGTCTGGTGGGGGGTAGTTTAGATCTTGGAGACAGTAATTTAGATAATTTTTCCAATACTAATGATGATGCTACATTACCACCAGAGGAAACCAGTTCAGGGATGTATAATGCAAACTTTAAGCTCAGTGATAGAAGGGTAGAGGATGCAGAAGAGAAAGAGCCACTTGAAGAAGGTATTTTAGGATCTAATGGTGCTTCAGAGATGAAAGAAGAAGGGCTGGGAGAGGGAACTGTTGAAGCTGATGGGATGGATGCTGAAGCTGCGAGGGAGGAAGACTTTGAAGTGAACAATGACACCCTGGATGTCGGAGATCATGGTGTGGAGAGCACAAATGTCTTGACACGGGGACACGGAGCTGCAGAGTTTGAGGCTGGTAGTTCGATGTTTGCAAAAAATAAAGAGGAGGGTGACGAGAACAGCGAGCAGCCTGAAGACTTTAATCCCACGGTGGAAACAAGTGCTGCTGAGACTGAAGAGAGAATAACCTCCTGTGTCTCTCTCCAGGTCAGTGTCGTCTGGTTTTACCATCATCATCATCATCATCATCGTCGCTGCCTTCATCGACCAGGCTCTTGCACCTCACCCACCTGCTGATGTGGCTACACCTCCACACTGTCGTCGTCCTCTTCTTCTCTCTTTTTCTTGGTTGTTGCTGTTTTTCAGAGTCACTGCTTCAGCTCTTTCTTCTAGGTCTCTGTGTTGTTGAGATGGAGGAAGGAAGGACAAAGGAAAACTATTTCAAAAAAATATATCTGAAAAAATATATCTGAATAATCTTCATTGCTGTCAAAGCCTCATGGGAGCTGTTGTTCTTGACTTCTAGCAAAATGACAGTTGTTGAACTTATTTTTTCTTGAAATGACTTGATGCGCAGCTGTCAGAGCAGAATGAGCAGATAGACGCTGATTTATTTAAAACCAACAGCTGATGAAACAGACCCTCGGGTAGGAAACCAGCTGAGTTACAGGTGTCAGTGGAACATTTCGTAAGTTATGAACAGTCATGAGATGAGTTTAAAGAGACGAGTGCCTTCCTCCCTTCAAAAACAAAATTCTTCACATTACAGTCTTCTCTCCATGTCTTTCTTCCTTCATCTCCTCACCCTGAACACTTTTCTTGTCCCTTTTCCTCATCACACCATCCTTTTCTTCTTTTTCTCTCCCCATCTCTTCCTCATCTCCTTACCATGTCCTTCATCTACCGTTCTCTTTTCCATCCCTCCATCTTTCTCCAGGCTGTCACTCTGCTCTTCTACCTGTTGGCCTTCCTGGTCATCCTGCAGCGGGCTTGGGTTTACATCGGCTGCTTCATTTGCACATAACACCAGCAGGAGACACATCCATCCTCACTGCTGCACAGCTCAGGTACACACACCTGCCTGCTCCACCAGGAAGTGCTGTCCAAAGCTTTTATTCTGAATCAGATGCTGATTTTTGGAAATTTTGGAAATTGTATAAAAAAAGCATTTGCATCACCTGCATTTTAACATTCTCCAAACTACTGACACTACTACTGCTCTTACTACTAACCTTCCACTAATACTTGATAATAAAAATACTGAAAGAAGAATGAAAATGAAGACAAGAAGAAGAATAAATTAAAAGAAACTGATTAACTTTACAATAACACATTTTAATTTCACTGACGAATTTACTCTGATCCTCACAGATACAATGAAGCAACAGAATAAGAGCAAAAACAGGTTTTTTGTATTATGGATACAAATAAAAACTACAGTAGATGAAATAACAAATGATGAAGGTTTTTTTTTATTAATAAATAAAGGTGAACGCTTCATTTACAGCCTTTGTCTCTGCTGACACCTTGTGATAAAATTGTGTCATTACAGTTCAGAGTCAGTAAAGACTTCCTCTTTTTCTCACATTCTGTCATACAAATAAAGTGAAGAGCACTTATACACTGTAGATTTTTTTCAAACTGAAATACAGGAAATACTATAACGTGGTACTAAACAACAAGGTGGGTCATTTTCCTGTTGATTATTTTATCTTGTGTAACAGTTAAAAAGAAGAGAGACAATCTGTCAGGTAAGTTGATAAATGAAATATTACTGTGGACGTATTATGAGTCAAAAGTCATGTCACATTCATATAAAACCGTCTGCTGTCACTCTTTGCTCCAGGTGGAGACTGAGACCAGGAATCCTGCTAAGACCAGTCCTCCCCTCTCCTCCTCCTTCTCCCTCAGTGAGCCTCCTCGTCGACCCAGTTTCTGCTTCTCCTGGCTGAACCCCCTCCACAAGAAGAAGTAGTGGACAGGGAGAAGCAGTTGGAGATGGAGTTTTTCTGAAGACATGAAGAAAGATGCACTTCACTCCAGAGTCAGTTTCATCAGCTCAGGTGGTCTGGGACTGAAAACATACTTGGATAAACCTCAGAGCCTCAGGCTCTCCAGAGTCTCCAGAATTTTATCATCACTGTTTTGTGCTAAATGTGGACAAAACAGGAACAGGTCTGTTCTGGATCTGAGTGTCTGAAGGACATCGTCACTGTCAGTGTTTTATTTTGAAAATGTATTGAGAATGAATTGTATTGTCTTAGTTTTGTGTGTTTTTCTTATTAGAGAGTTTTCGAACACTGCTAGACCCAGTCAAGACCCAGGTGTCCAGTTGGAACCAGTTTGAACTGGTGATGTGATTCAGTGTGGTTTGGTTTGGTGCTGACAAAATGTTATCCTTTTTTTTATTTGGAGAAAATCACCTACTGCTGTGTGTGTGAATTAAAGGGTTAGAAAATGTTAAAGCACTTTTTCCTGCAGGACACAGAAACTGGTTTTGTTTGATATATTATAGATTTAATAAATCTAATTTCAGTCACCTGAACTGTGTGTGTATTCGTGTCTCTGTGTGTGTGTGGAGTAAAGCTGGATCACCAACTGGTGGGGAACTGCCATGGGACCCCAGAGCCACAGGTCCACTATGTATTATCAGGCTGTATAGTTTATGAATTGGATCCATTAAAATACAAAATCAGTTAGGACCCTTCATCACTGACTCTTGTGGGACTGGTCTCACAGAGGTGAAGTGTGTCAAAGTTTAATTATTGTTCTAGTTTGTATAGTGCTCATGTGTAACTATTTCAAAGTGCAGTGTATTTTATTTAAAGTGAATGTCACAGTTCGTTCAGTTTTCATTCATTCATTTGACAAGAATCACTGACTCCTGTCATTTCAGATCCCGTCACTCCCACCTGCCCCTCAGTAAACCCAAACACTTCACACCCTCCAGCCCCCTGACTCCTCCTCACCCACCCACTCACTCAACAACAGATCTTTGCCCCGGGGACCCTCAGGTGGTTTAATCCGGCCCTGGTCTGGAGAGGTGTCTGCAAGGTCATTTGACACAGGTTGAATGAATGACTGACTGAATGAATGAATAAATAAATAAACGAAAACCTTAAAAATCTAACAAACCAAAACACCTGGACAACACCTGTCTCTGTGACGTCACTTCACAACGCCGGAAAAGGGATTCTCAGAAATCCCACATCAGTGAGCAATGAGGAACCCACCTTCCTGTTTGGAGGACCCGTTTTCAAAATAAAAGCTCAAAACAGAATCGGGTTTAATGGCGGGCTCCAGCCACCTAAACGATCAGGTCATACATAGAGCTGAGTATAAGGCAAGTGCCAAGCCATAATATTTTATAGGAAAGACTGAATTTATACGGCTAGGTTAAAAGTTCAATGTATGCTAAATCCATTTGAGACATGCAAAATGCTGTATGATCAGAATTTATGTACACATACAGAACCAGGCATGCATTTTATTCTGAAAATTAAATTCCCACCATTGATTCTAACGATATTATTGATAACAATTTCATTTTGAGACCCACCGCCTGAGGATAAACGTATATAGTATCGGGCGTCTGGATTTTAGTTACCCAACATTTGACTGACTGAAAAAAAAAGAAAGGAAAAAAAAAAAAAGGCAAAAATGTAGAACGGCATGTGTACACAACTACCTCTGTTTATTCCACCACAAGAGAAAATGAAGGCAACTTAGACTTAGAGT
This sequence comes from Toxotes lorentzi, assembly GCA_037833715.1. Lineage (NCBI taxonomy): Eukaryota > Metazoa > Chordata > Actinopteri > Toxotidae > Toxotes > Toxotes lorentzi. Next base: position 23,662,352 of record JBBMJY010000012.1, read on the forward strand.
TGCAGTAATCTAAAACTTGAACTATGGACTGTTATTTTTTAATATAATATCAGTAGTAACATATAGCAGTGTATAAGGAGGAAGTCTCTGTAGACAAATGTGGTGTTATGGATGACATAGCGATTCTTGTTCTTCATCCTCGTCATCGTTGGGGTGCGTCTCTTGAAGCCTTTATTTTGAAACACAGCACCGGACGTGCCTAGCTGGCTGTTCTGGGCTCAGTCTGTTCCCGTCGACGACTTTCTCTATGTGGGAGCAGTCAACAAAACCAGGAAGATTTCTACACACCAAGTGGAAAGCACACTGCACCAGTCTGCCATCCACATTTTACACCAGTCGAGTTTAACTTCGAGCAAAAACAGGAGTTCGAGCTCTGTCAAATCGACGCCATGGACCCCGCCAGCCAAGGTAACGTTAGTTGTTAGCTTAGCGTGTAGCTTAGCTTAGTGTTCGAAATGCGCAAACAGTTGTGACAGATTAATTCGCCGTCCGGTTTCCAGCTCCTCCGTCTCTCTGCCGCTTTGTGTGGAAGTTTAATGTGTTTGGAGCTGGTGATAAGTCATAAGAGTTGTGCAGCCGTGAGGGCAGGACGGGCCCGCTGGTAAATGACAGGGACAGCAGCAGCAAGTGAAGAGGATCGTGTTGCTAACGCTACCAACTTCCCAGCACAGTTTCATTTGATATGACTGACATCAATTAAGAAACAAGAAGTGGACAATGTCACCTCTTCTGGCTTCCAAGCCCGTCAGGTCTAACGAGTCGACCTCAGTGCTTGCAAACGTGTTAGCATGTTAGATGTTAGCAAGTGTTAGCGGTTTGTTTTGGTGGCTTTCCAAAGCGTAACCTGCCTTTACCTTCGTATTCACATGGGCACGTTTTTGTAGGTGTTGTCAGTCTTAATGACTCTGCATTACCGAACAGCTGCCAGATTTACCGACTAACCGAGCACCGATGACATCCTTGTTGCTAGCACACTAGCTGATGCCTTCTCATTGTCACTGATGACTGCGTTGACAGAGCTTTTCATCCATCTCCAGCGGAACAGAAAGCTCCGTCTGATCGCTCACATATAGGTGGTTAAAGAGGAAGAAACTTCACGAAACAGATACTGATTCTTTGCTTTATCATCACGTAAAATAAAATATAAATACCAGTTTTTAGTAGAATTTAATGCCTAACAAATACACGTATTTCTACACATTTATGGAAGAAGTCTACAAATTCAAAGCTGCTGTAACGCAGTCCTGTTCATTATTGTAGCCACCATTGTCTAATATAACCACAGATATCTGGAAAAATCTCAAACATTAGACATTTTTTATTGCCCAGATCTAAGCTTGAGAGAATCCTGACACAGTACAGCTCAACAGCACCAGAAACTGCAGCCTGGAAAAACGACCACACAGTTAAATCAACACCTTTCTAAAGCAGTTAACAAAAACGGATCATTATAACCTTCATGAAGGTAGGATTTATTGCAGGACTGCGGTATGAGACCGCATACATCTCAGGTAGGCGTTATCTGGTAACTGAGTGTATGTCTCCAAGGCATTATTGCAGCAAAATCTCTTTGGGAGTGTACTAATGAGACTTCCCGGGCCGCATCCTGTAGTTTGGAGTAGTGAGTGGATGTGATGGATATGTCATGTTGTATCAGGCTTCCTGTGCTTCATAATGAGTGGTTTTGGGAAGTGATTAAGGTTGCCTGCATTTGTCTGTCTTGAAATACGACAAACTCGAGTGAAGTAGGACATGTCTGTCTCTATAAATCCTGCTCCTGCTGTTTCCTAAATGATGCTGTGAAACCTGAGAATAGGATTTTGGCTGAGCAGGGGGAACTTTTCCTGACTTACACATTCTCACATGACACTGCTGTCAGTATTTGTTAAAGTAAAACCTGATCTTACAAGAATAGTATTGACAGGTGTTTATCATGTACCTTTGCTCTGAGTTCGATTTTGTTTTCCTGTGAATAATTGGCCAAACACATTCAAAAGTCAAACACTAACAATAATTATCAGGTTTGGTGAGGGCTTTTGTTTTTATATAGAGCTGTCATTTTGTGCAGACTTCCAACGATCATACAAGGACGGAGCCATCATAGAAGATCCACAGAGACTAAGCTCTGAGTCATATCAGCATGGAAATAGACCAGAATGCAATGCAACAACAAGGTTGGGTTTTGAAATGAGGGGTGTGGCTTGGGTGAGGCATTCAAGCCTTAGTGTTTTACAGACTGGTTAGACAGCTAGCTAACAGGTCAGATAAACATCATTTAACCTCTGTCTGCAACAACTAAAGCAGCAGAGCCTGCACAGACTGGGTGTTGTCAGAAGGCATTCTGGGAAGTGTAGGAAATTACTCTGAAGGAGATTTGACAACACAAAATATGTTGTTTCACGTCCACGTCCCATCCCACGCGTCCACATCCCGCTCTTTGTTGTTGTCAGTTGTTTTCTGTTCTCTCATATGACCCTGTTGTCTCATTTTAACTTCACTGCTGTTATTTTTGTGGGCTGGTCTGAATCATTCTTCACTGAATCAATATACCTTGAGGGTGGAGCCATCACATCTCTTGCCAGCCTGTATACGGATGTTATTGTTGAGACTCAAACACACTGGGAATATCGTCATCTGCAGTAGTGCTGGTGTGTGACACTGTGTGTGATCAGCGCTACCATCAGACGATGCTAATCTTGATCATTTGCAACACTTATTATGTGCGTCTCCTAGTGTTGGCTGTCTGCTGCGTGTCTTGTGTCGTCTAATGTGTTGTGTAAGCCAGTGTGTAGTCAGTTGTGTAGACTGACTACACACTATCAGGGAGTTATGGTGAACTCAGTGTTGCGTTCAAATCTTTTTTCATGCTTAAAAATTGTAAGATTTTAATATAAATTGTTTAAAGTGTAGTGCGATAATGCTGTTCCATGTTGCCTGTTCACTGCTGTGTTGGTGTGTTCGTAAGCAGTGCAAGATGTGAGTTCATCTGTGATAATAGTTCCGCCCACTGAATAAAAGCTGTTTGATCGATGGACTATGACTGCGTAAAGTCTAATTTTATCCAGCGTTTCAGGCAGCGGCTCCAGTTTGCCTGTTCTTTCCCTTCTTGTATCCTGTTGTCGTCCATGCCAGCTCCGTTTGTGCCAAGCTCCTGTAGCTGCCAGCATTGTGCTGTGTCCTCAGGTGAATGACGTAAGATGTGCTCATTGTCACAGAAATCCTAACAGTGGCCAATTTCATTGTTTTAACTGGCATTTTTGTGCTGTCAGCTGTCTGTGGACAAATTAAAGTTTACACAAATGTGATCTAGATGTGTTTCTGTTCTTTTTTAAAAAAAAAAAAAAGCTTCATCCTGTTTGTATTCATGGTTTCTGTTCCAGTTTTGCTGCTGTTCATATTTTCAGAAAGGGAAAATTGTTATTGTTCTCGGACAGAGCGATCTTAAGTTGGCCTCCCAGAGTGCCGTTCAACTCTTGGCCCTGCTAATTGTCACTTTCTCTTCCTGTCGGATATCTCCTGCTAGCAACACCAGCCTCTTCCTGGCCTCAGTTTGTGTGTGTGTCACTGAAATAGATACTGAGAGGGATCATCTGAGTAAACCACAATTGGCTTGTAACACTTAAACTGGTCTAAGTGTGTGTCTGTTGACCTTTCTGCTGCCTCTCAGTTTCACTCTGCCATTAATGTCTCCTATTCTTCATCTTGTCCTCCTCCCCTTCCCTCACCTCTCTCCTTCTTTCTGCCGCTCTGTCTCTCTCACATCATCCCAGATATCAACCTGAACTCTCCTAACAAAGGCCTTGGTGTGGATCATTCAGACAGCATGTCCCATGTCCCGGTGGAGGGAGCAGTGGGGAACTCGACCAACCCTCTTCCACCTGGCCTGACAGAGGAAGAAGCTGAGGAGCTCCGCAGTGAGCTCAGCAAGGTGAGGCTCAGGTGTTCCAAAAATCACCAGGTGTTTACATGTAACTATAGGCTAGAAAAGTTGTGTGCGTGTTGTGGATGTGGGAGAAAAGAACGTCCACAGTGGTATCAGAGATCCCTTATACTTTTTTATTAGCGAAGTTTTTGTCCCAAATCAGGGTTTCTCAGTTCTGTGGAAGACTTAGCTTAAAGGAGCACTTATTCCTTTGTGTGTGTGTGTGTGTGTGTGTGTCTGTACACTGTTCTGTTATTGATCAGTTGATCAGGAGGAAAATGATAAGAAAACAAAATGAACAACAAGGAACCAAGAAGAAGCTTTTATTCCGTAGAGCAGTTGGAGTGAAGACATTTGCAAACTCGACTCAGAGTATAGAGGATGATTTGAATTTAACCCTGCGGTGGATGATAGTCAGTATCTGTGCATTTGTTAGCGGAATGCAAATATCTTTGCCCTCTTGGGAATCTAGAAAATAGAAGAGCTGAAGCTTGATGGTGACGTTCTGTTGGTTCTGCTGTGTTTCAGGTGGAAGAGGAGATCAACACCCTGCGTCAGGTTCTGTCAGCCAAAGAGAGACATGCCACAGAGCTGAAGAGGAAACTTGGCCTCAGCCCGCTCAATGAACTCAGGCAGAACCTCACCAAGAGCTGGCAAGATGTACAGACCTCCAACGCGTATGTATCAGCCGTACCCTTTAGATATTATATTGTTCTTGGAGAAGTGCTTGATTTTTTTTCTTGTCAAATCCTTCGGTGGCCTAAAAAGTTAAAACATTCTCTTCCATCTTAGGCTGAATCAAGGTTTGTTTTTGAATGTTCGGTCACATAGACACATGCAGGTCCTGGATTAGCTTGTGTCTCCTGAGCTTTTTCAATGGATCTTCCAGCTTTGAAAATTGAAACATAATCCGATTGGTATTTACTAGTATACTAAACAAACATTTGGTCCTTGATTACTTGAGTACCTACTTGATTGATGAAGTAAGGACAGCACGCTCTTCCAAAAAGCCCCTGTTGTGAACAGTAAGATTTGAGCATTTTGCCATTTTAATGAAGATAAAATAATAATGTTGTTAGTATTCTAGTCTTCTAAACTGTTTACACTGAAAACAGTGCTGCACAGTGGGAGTCTGGGCGTGTTGCTTCAGGTACCGGTGAGGAGATGAAATGATTTCTAGGAAGTCCCATTAAAGGAAATAAAATCATGAGGGTTTGCCACAACATTGCGCTGTAATTTATAACAATAAGAAAAAGGATTTGCAACTCAGAAAAGTTATGAAGTCAACAGTCATTTTATCCTGTTTTAGAAAAGTAAACAGAATAACTTTTACATTGCAAAGTAGTAATTTAGCGAGTATTTGATTGATCAGCTCAGTGTGTTGCTGGATGATTTAGCTTCGGTTCAACTTTTTGCCAGAGGATTTTTCATTATTTTGCTGGAGCCCCCTGAGATAGATTACAGGGCTGTGAGTTTGGTCTGTTTTGGGAAGTATCTGAATGAGATTAGACCTGAGATTAGAATGGCTGCCTTCTAAAATACGCCACAGAAAATTTTCTGCCCATTTTACCTCAGATTACTTTTGACCAGAGTCCAGTGAGATGACCCTTGAGTCAGCTCTCCCTGCAGATATTCTCTGATAGTAACAGAGTTATCAGAAGGAGCCAGTTACAAAATGACTCATACTGTGAGGACACCGCAGCTGCTCTGTTTGAAATTACACTTAATGCTTTAACATCATCAGATTTTTCCAGTTAATCTTGTCACTAAAATACTTAGATATGATTACAAATGATTAATTGAGCAACTGCAGTTATTAACCCCTGCAGGAGGTGTTCACATAATGAATGGTAATGAAACCTGGTAAAATTATGAAACTCATTATTGAGTTTTCCAGGAAAAAGAGATCAGTTCTTATTATGGATTAGCTTCCCTCAGGCCACAGGGATCAATAAAGTACGTCTTAATCCTTTCATTTATCTATCTTGACTATTTGCAGTTGCCTCATTTTGTAATCAAGGACGTAATTGAGCAAGTTTTACATTTCATTTGGTGGTTTTAGTCTTAGATGCGTCTTTTTAGAGTTGCATAGTCTTTATTAATGCTTACCTGAATATGAAGTCTGACTTCATTAGTTTGTCAGGGTTCGACAGGTTCATCTGTCTCTTTAGGAGTATTGGCTCTGGCTGAACAAACTCCTTCATATTATCTAAAGGATACAGGACTTGACCAGCTGGCATCAGGACTAATACCAACCCATGCATATTTACAGTTCACTTTACTTTGTCGGACATTAACTGACCTAACTGTAAACTGAATCCTCCAGTATCTTAAATACTATTTACTACTAATACTATAACTTTAACTGACATGTGAAGGCCCCAGTTATTCCCTCTTCATCACCATGAGACCGTTACCGTACTTGTCACGGCCACGCGTTCATAAGTTTTGTGCAGCAGAAGCTTTTGTTGCTGGAGGAAACGGGCACTGTTCCAGCAGGTCAGACAAACAAAGGAGAGAATTTTAATGCTTGAATATCTGATCAGATCTGAGATTGCTCCATTTAGAGCACCGGTGTGCCGTCCTCGATGAATCATCCTGAAAGGTGAAGCACTGAATTTGCAATTTCCAATTAGTCACAGTGAACAGGGCTGCTCACTTCACGTCACTGTGACTGAAGCACAACGTGATTTGTACCAATTTCACGGTGAATAAGATGCAAACTCTAACACAGGGCTTAAAACAACCTGATTTTCCTCACACTGAGATGAATCGGTACATGGACCCCAGAGTGGAAAAGGTCTTTCACAATGACAAACAATTTTTTACATTTTTATTATTCAGCCTACAGTTGTAATGTAACTCAGGATAACCTTAGTGCAGACACTCTTTTGGGATTGCCTAACCCTGGCCTCTCTGAGCCAGCCTGCTTTGAGTCCCTGTTGAACCTTTACAGCGTAACACCCTCATGTCTCTGTTTCTAGCTATGTGAGAACCACTGAGAAACTGGGCGAGTGGAATGAGAGAGTTACCAGTTCGGATCTGTGAGTCCATGCACTGTCTGCTTCTCGCTCTCTGCTGATGTCTGGGCTTCTGCTGTGTTTGCTCTCTCACGCTCTGACTTCTCCTCGCTCTCGATCCCTCTCTGTTCTCACCCTCTAACCATATTTGAGAACACTCAAACAGTTGGTGTTTAACTTTGTGTCTGGAAGGAGGACATTCGTTTGTAGTCTCTTTATTCTATTTGCTCATGAGATGTAAACATACACATTTAATAAATGTGCATTAGCCTGCTGAGTGTTATTGGAGAAAATGTTTTCTTCTCCAGATGTGACTGATCTTCACAGTGCAGGACTGAATGAGTGAAATCAAAATGAGCGCAGTTTGAGAGTAATTCCTGTAAATGGAATAATGTCTTTTGATAAATGATGGATTTGACCCTGTTTCGGAGCTTTTCTGGTCCTACTTTGATTATGGATCAGTACTCATGTTGGCTAGACTTGTAGCACCGAAGTGGGATTTGGTGTGTGTCCTGGTCCTAACCACTGCTGCCTGAGTTACATAACTGACTCACCTCACATTAAGGTGGTGACATAGAACGAGAGGTCAGTAATTTGGGGCTCAGAAAATACCAATCTGTCATTTTTCTTAGCTTTTCTTTGTTAATCTATACATTGTCATTCCCTGTTTAGTTATATTTCTCTCATCTGTTAGCTTTCTACTCAGGTTTCTGTCTCTAACTCCATCCTATCAGTATCACCCGTCTGTTCTTTACTTCCTCTCCCAGAGGTCAGGCGTCTTTTCTTCCTCCATCCAGAAGTGATGACACATGTCCTCCTCTCTGCTTCCTCTCCAAAGCAACATATGTTCATATTTTTAGCTTTTTCAGATGCTTCCTCCCGGCCTCATTATCTCTAGTAGCCACACTGAAAATGAGTTTTGCATTTGGGAAAGGGAGTTTCATGTAAGGAAAAGGTGTAGAATATACATTTAAGGCTTTCTTTTGTTATAATCAGGCCACCCAGTGGTCTCTTGGCTTGTCAGCTAAGTGACCATTGGCTTGGCAGCCTTTTAGCAGGACAGCAGCAGTCATCAATACATGCTGTTTTATTCTGTTGTGACACAAATGGGCCATTTACATGTTGAAAATCTTACTCCATTAAGCCGCACACTGGTAGTGTTTGCACATTATGTAATGACTTCAGCCTGAGGGGTGATTGACTAAATGGGAACAGTTGGCACACGATGGGAAAAGCAGAAATGATTTAAGGATATAATAACCAGCTGATGCCACAGCTAACCGGTAAAGGAGCCAGTGATTTGCACCCATTAGTAATTAACCATGTTCACTGATGGATTATGGCCACATACATAAACCTACCTCTGCCTAATGACACTCATGGTTTTGAGTGTTTTCAGTGACATTTTGCAGGTTAACCACAACTCAGAAGTTCTGATACTGGTTGAAGATTTAACCTGAACTTCACTGTTTTGTTCAGGATGGAGATAAAGAAAAAAAGCCAGCTCGCTGTAGGAATTATTAGAGAAAACCAGGGGTGCATGTTATATTTTCTTGTCTTGTTTGCCATGTGTGTCTGACCTGAGTTTCCACAGGAGTCAGTTTGAGGTAGAGATTTGAAGATGGGTTTTGTGCTGCAGCTGAAAGAATCCAGAGGAAACTCTGTAGTTGGCAAGAAAAACATCAAATCAGTGAGTTTTCTGCCTGTTTCCACCAGGCTGCTGCTGCCGCCACCGCTGTGAGGTCTGAGGCTAATGGAATTTTCCATGTGGCTGCTTTTGAAATGAACTGGATTGGCCAGCTCCCTCAGACAGTTAGCCTAACCTGACAGGGTGGCGGTGCTGACACTGTTCTCGACTTTCACACACACATACTCACATCTTCACAAACAACAGCAGGTGCACAGGTTTGTTGTATTTGTTGTATTTTCACAACCAGAAACAGACATGCTCTCACACAGCCTTGGTTTCCAGTTTCTCCCACACGGCCAGAATAATTGTTGATTATTACACATCTGCCTGAAAACAGAGAAACGTAGAAGCAAGCCGGCACATTATTCTTGGTTTAGGCCTAAACACACACACAATGCCACTCTCAGTACTGGAAAGTGTGTGTTTGTGTTTCTCACCCACACACACGGTCGGACGTGTGCAGTCCGATCGTGCCTGGCGATCAGACGGGCGGTTCAGACTTGCTGATGCAGGAACAGGTGGGAGGAGAGGAAAGGAATGTGAGAGAGAGAGATGAGGAGGGAGGGAGAGGAGGAGGAGAAGAAGGTGTTTTGCTTAGTCACATGACACATGATGTGTGTGTGGTGGGGGGAGAGGGGGGTGATGAGGTGCACACCAAGCCAAACTGGACTGAACAAAGAAATAAATGGGTTATGAATTATGTACATTAGAGACACAAAGGCTCAGAGTGGGTTGCCATGAAAACTGGAGTGGGATGAGAGAATCAGCTGTAGAACTTTTCAGTTTAGTGTTCTTTATTAGCAAGGAATAAAAATCTCTAAATTTTACTAGATCAGCTGCTTGAACTGTGCTTCTATTTCAACAAAAAGTTCTTGACAGAGGAAAAGGAACAATCCTCCAAATATGAAGGAGACAAAAAGCCTGTGTCTGTTCAAATGATTGTGTTTCTGCTGTGACAGGAATGTAGTGCTGTACAGACAGACAGTGGACTGTGACTGAGCTGGTGTGTGTTCAGTCACTGTGTTGTACAGTAAGCAGCATTGTGCGGATGTAAGTCTGTATATAGAGGCTGGTATTGTTTGGAGCAGATCCGTTTACAATGAGAGCTGTCTCCTGTGTCTTAAGCACAAGAAAAATTGATGTAACGATACTAGACTGGAACTGGGTGGAAAATGTAGTCCTGCTATCTGCGAGGTCACCTTTTATTTTATTATTTGACATCTCAAGTGCTAAGCGGTAATTGGTGTGACGATCACTTCTTTTTCTTGGCTTTTGCACTAATGAAGTTTGAGTTTCTGTAGGTGATGCTTTTTGATTAATTCTAATCAGGCTTGTTGGGGTCACCCTCAGGAGTCTTATGACCACCAGTGTTCCAACCATTCAGGGATCAAGGGCTCCACCAGATGAATGTAAAGCTAGATGTCCTGTCATTCTTGTGTGGTGTTGGCTGTGCTTCCTTATCTGCTCTGCCGCTGTTTTACAGAGCAGTCAGCACAAACACACTTCCTCTCTTTTTCTAGATTCTGACACAGGCAGGGCTGTTTGTGTGAGTGCGTTTTTGAAAGTGTGAGTGATGTTGAAGCCTGCTTTGTTGCTAATCATGAAACGGCTATGCTCTCTGCTGTTCGATCTGTTGACCTGTGTGGTGTTTTAGAGTTACTGTGGGACTGTTTTCCACACTAAAGCATCAAGCTTCAGCTTTTCCACTAACAGCGTGCTGCCATGTGTGTTTGCTCTCACAGCGTCCTGTAGAGTTGAACTGGATTGACCATGTTCTCTCTTATCTCACTGAAGAAGACCTGCAGTCACGTCAGTGCCTGTTATCAGCAAATGCTGGTGTTTGCTTTAGATAAGCAAAGTTTTTATTTTCTGAATGAGGGAAGTTTGTCAGATAAGTAATAGGTTGCTTTATGTGTGACAGTGTCAGGTACTCATATCAGTGAAAATTACATCAGTCCTTACCTTTCATTGGTATCTTCAGAATCTTTATAAATGGTGATTCAGCTGTTGTAATGGGCTTCATTTCCCTCCGTGCAGTGCCTTTTTTCCTTTATCAGCATTATATGTGACCACACGGTTCGTTTCCGGCCCATTTGATGTGGAAATGTTCTCTAACCGGTTTCGGCTTCGACAGGTTGCTTTTCAAGTTTGGTTCTGGCAACATGTCTTAGATTTGATAACAATTTAGTGAACTCAAAGTAATGAGTATTTCCTCTTATTAGAGCATCCGGCCTTATCTGCTGTTTTGGAGTTTGGTTCCTCAGTGAGCTCTCAGCGGAAGCTGCATTGAGCCAGTTTACTAATAAAACCATTTTGGTTTGGTCGTTTAGGTTAAATAAAAATTTGTTTTTTAGAAATTACACATTACATTTTTAAGCACAGACCTCAGCAACCCATCAACGTCCAAATGACTCCAGAGCAGCGACTCATCCGTTTGCACATCGTAACTTGAGAAATAATGAAGCACAGATTTTTATTTTGTGAACTGAAATAGTTTTATTCACTTCCCGATCACATGGAAAACCAGCCTCACAGAGGTGCAGTGTTTACACAAGGTTCAGCAGTATTCCTTACAGACATCTGTGATTCAGTACACTGTCCTACACTGAATATATGACCCGGCTGCACAACATTATTAATGCGTAGCCCAACAGGATTAACTAACATTTAGCTTTACTCGTAACAATGGCTTTGCCATGGACATTCAGAAATGTTCACTTTGTTTTAACTTAATTCTGGTACTTATATTTCTACTTTTTCTTCTTTTCCAAAGAAGTTAGCTCAGCCCAGTAAAGAGTGTGAGTGTGTGGTTCCACACTGGCCTCCGTCAGCTGTGCACAGTGGAGAGAGTGCAAATTGCAATGATTACGTTTCGTTGTGAATATTAAGGAACCATGTGAACTTTCCACTGTGATTTTTACATTGAGTTGTGTTCTGTTGTTAAAACTGTAAACACTTCCCCCTACAAGCTACTAAATGTTAAAAGCCATTGATATCCAGCTGCAGGCCCTCCGAAACCTTCAAACCCAGTCAGCAAAATAAACGTCAGGAGTCAGTAAAGTAGCCAGAAATTAAAAATCGTTAGGAATTGTTACTCTACTGAAATCTACTGTACTGTATTGTGAGTGTGTCTCTCCCCCTGTGTCATTATCCTGCTGTTGTGTCTTCAGATATCAGTCTGCCTCAGCCACTTTGGATGACATTACCCACTCTGAAGCGTGAGTTGACCTCTTTCTCTTTTGTGTTCTTGTTTTGTTTTTGTAGGTGAGCTAAGGTTTCTTTGAGTTTGGTTTTCATTTTGGGGGGTTTTTGTCACTGTCCCATGTTTTTTCTTCTGTTTTTCCCTTTTGCTTCTGTCATGTGAGTGTGTTGCACTAGACTTTTATCTTGCGTTAGTGGCTGAATTCAGGAAAAGATTTTCTCCCACGTGTTTGGAAACAGATGCATTACAAATTGTACTAGCTGAGAAAAATTAATCAGCAACTATTTTGATTGGTGATTCCATTTTTCAGTAATATTCACAGCTAAAGGTGAGAAAGGAATCCTAATAGTATTCTCGGACTTTAGAAAATTCTACCGAGCATTATTCACTATTTTCTGGTGCCAGAACAATCAGCCATAAACAAAAACACTTGTTGTTTACAACATTTGAAATCAAAGGAAACAGCAGAAAATTAATAAAAGCGACAAAGAAAAAATGTGAAACAGCAAGATTCATATTTCACCCTGTGATAGGTCTAGTTAAATTTGCAATTACATTTATCAGACATGTCAGAATTACGTATTTGTTTGCTGTCGGCCGCTGTCAGAGACACACAGGCTTCTCTTGTTTGAGGTCGGTGTTTCTGTAACCTTTTGGAGTATAGAGCAGAGGTTCACCTGGTGTGACGCAGGTTCTCACAGAGATGCTATTTAACTGACTTTCTAATACAGTGATTACTCAGTGTTATCGTGTTATTTTGAGAAAACGAGTGCTGGTGCCTTTTAAAGGAGAGTAGGCAGCATATTCTATTGTTGATGTATAGTCTGGATCCTCGAGATTTTGAGGATCCAGAGATTTTTTTCCACAAAGTGTTAGTGACAGTCGTGTAGAAGGTCAGCCATGTTGATGGACAGTGTTGTGTGTGTTGACCTCAGCCATGCCAGCTTATCTCCAGAACTGTATTTGCTCAGTGTCTGTGAACCATCTGCTGCTGAGACTCGGTGTGTGTTTGAGTGGCCCAGCTGATCGTGATGTTGGCTTTTACCCAAGGCCTTGTTATGTGTGCATACAAACTGCCAGTATGGAAGTGTGCATTTCTGCTTGCAGGTTGCTTTTGGCAGTTTGGATGTATTTGAGTGGGCGTTTATGTGCTTATTTCTTTGTGTCTGCATTTGTGCACATATTGGCAGGTGTACTGCGACCACACCTGTTGGCCTTGTTAATCCAGGTCACCCTGGTGAGTCTTGATAAGGCAGCTTTACTGATATCCAAAAGAAATGGTTCAGTATTCAGAGTTCAGTTCAGAGAAGATGGATACCACTCGGATGTTTGTGCATTAAGTATGAATGTGGACTTGGAAGCATTTAGCCTAGCTTAGCATGAAGAGTTTAGATAGGCAGGCTAACTGTTTCACTCTGCTTCTTAAGTGTATTTTTAAACTATATTGAATCATCTGACTCTTGTGGGGGGAAAAAGGAAGAATGTTGTACTGTTTAGTTGAACTTTAATTGTAAAATATTTAAGTAAATCTTATGTATATGATTACTTAGGGTTACAGCTGTACTTAACCACGCCTTGACTAAACATACGTTATTGCAGCAAGGCGATAACTTCAGTCCCTGCACATCAGATTTTCAGCTGGTGGTGTTATTTTTCAGTGTGAGTTGAAAAACCAGAGACTTCCTTTTTCTGGCTGCCTGGAGGGAGCTGCAGGCCTTTCAACCTTTTTAGATGTTTGGTTTGAAGTATGTTGGAGCATGTCAGACAGGGGTAAACAGGGGCTTTTACAGACAACCGGAATGTACTAAAACCAGAAAGGGCCCACAGCAACTCTGTATGAATGTTACACTGAATTTCAGCTTGAATGAAAACAAACAACACACGTAAAACTTATTTCCTGCCTCGATCCTAACGGGAGGAAAGTCTGCTTCAGGTTTAACTTCTCAGACCGGGGACTGAAAGAGGTGTGTGCTTAACACACACGTCTGCTAATTTTAACCCAGAACATTTAGGACGTTTAGATTTGAGATCTGAATACCTACATGGTGAGTTTTCTGGGTTTTGTCTCAAGAAGTATTTGGCCGCTGCCCAGTGGAAGGTTTATGATCCAAATGAGCAAACTGCAGTCCACCACACCCAGCCTGTTACACCAAACAGCACCTGCATTAGGAAAACCTCTGTGAAAAAGTTTTAAATTCTCTCTTCAGATTTAGTCACTGAGCTTGATTTAGGTAGCTTGAGTTGAACAGTGTGACAAACGTTGTTATTGTAATTAAAGTGTATGTTACATATACTGTAGTTCATCCACTTTAAAATCCTCCTGTCGTTGGCCCTCTCAAAGAGAAGCATCATGATTCTGGAATTCACATAGATATGAGGATCTGTTTATAAGAAACTGTCCAGAGTTATGTTTCTAAGAAACTTGTTTGGGGCCGTTTATTTGAACGGTTACTTTTTCAGCAGAAGATAAGTGTGAGTCTTGAAGTACGGGACCTAGGTTAGGCTTGATAAAAGCATCAATATGCTTGAATGAACTGCCCACTTCACTGGTTTGACTTTCTGTCCCAAGTGCTCTTTCATTGAATCTTCACATTTCTCCACCGTCCTTCTGAGAATTACATCTCGCATCTCTCACCAAGTCTTTGACTGTAGCTCTTCAGCTTAGCCAAAAAAAAAACTTTACACATATTTGATTGAGTATTATCGCTGTTTGAACAGTTATACCTCTGTCTATGATGGCGGGCTTTTCGCGCCAGCATCAATGGGTGTGTCTAAAACCATCAGTCCGACCAGTGTTACATGTTTTACACAGCGATCGACCAGATTAGTTTACAGATTAACGTGGTCAGTCAGATTAATTACCAGAAAAAGAGGGTTATGTTTTAATAAATACTGTCATTGTTTAATAAAAACATACAAGTCATTGTGATAGTTGCATTTTCACAATGTGCATCAAAAATATTGTTTGTACTTGATACTTGATATGAAACCACACCCTGGGTTTGGCAGCTTGTGTTTCTGATTTTTCCATCATGCTCTCTCTTCCATTGCACTGAAATAAACATCAGACACTAACCATCCAAAGCCCTCGGCTGCACTGGGACATGCTGAATCATACCTTCCACTAATACTGAGGGGGTTTTCTGTGCTTCTGTACTAAAGGGTGTTAGAGAAGAAAAATGCTGAAATTAAATACCTGTTCTTCTGTTTGTTTTGGTTTAAAAAACATTTAACAGGAGGATGGTGGGACACCAGCCTTTTAGCACGCGCTGCTGTGTCTTTCTTCGACTGTATGATGGAGCAGTAACTTAAATCACTGTTAGCTTTAGTCTTTGTTTGTTGTGGTCAAATGGATTGGTCTAATTTACTACTCTGTCCTGTTCTCTCTCTCTCATCCTCCTCCGTCCTGTCCTCTTTCTTTCTTTCTTTTCTCTCTCTCTTTTCACTGTCCCACATCTTCTTTTCATTCCACTCCAACCATCTGTCCTTCCCTCGTCCTTTCTCCATTGTTCTCTTTTCATTCTCCTGCTCCCACCTTTCTTCTCTCTCTTCATCCATCCCTCCCCCTTTTTCTCCCTCCTCTCTGCAGATACAAGAAGACTCAGGAGACTCTTTCCCAGGCGGGACAGAAAACCAGTGCAGCTCTCACCACGGTGGGCAGTGCCATCAGCAAGAGACTGGGCGACATGAGGTACGATGCTGCAGAGCCAAAATGGCCGTCACTCTGTCAAGGCCACAAGAACAAATGAGCAGAGTGGAGAGTGTTGAAACAGAATGATCCCAAACTGCAGTATCCATAGAGATCCATATTTATTCTACAGGTCGTTCCAATAAAAACCAAGATACTGTGAGATGCAAACACCTTATTCAGATTTCTGATCAGTCTGCCACATCCACTGGTGCATTTTTAGTGCGGTTACACAAAAAAAAGATATTGACAAATGATTTAAAAAGCATCCACATGCTGACACCGGTAATGTGGCTAATCAAATTTACAGCATGCTGCTCCTCTGTAACTGGAGACAAGATGGATTATGACTTCAGATCGAGCTGAATAGTTTGAAAGTGCAGCCTGTCCACTGCTCATTTTCTCTTGTAGCTGCTTCTTATACCTCATCTATCTGTCCTCTAACCGTAACTAGTAAGTAGTGCTGTAGCTGTAGAACTGACTCTAGCAGACAGTTACATTTGTTTATCTATTTAACGGCTGATGGAGTGTTTCAACATGATTTAACTTATTTTCTGTCTAATTTAACCCAGTTGTCTGCATTTCTTCTAAATTTAGTACATTTTGTTTTGGAATAGTTGAACCACTTGTGTGATGTAGACCGGAAGTCTTCACAGGTCCATGGAAATCCAACATGAACCAGAAAATGATAAAAATAAATCCAAAAAGAACCCAAAATATTTGTTATATGATCAAACATCTTGATACACAGACCCACAGCAATAAAGCAGGACCTGAATACAATTTGGACCTGGACCTGAGGATAATAGGGCCTGATTGGACCTATGAAGACCTCTCATGTGGACGGTTTCTTACCCTAAAATCGCACTTTATTTGCAGTGTGTTTGCTGGTATGTTGCTTTAAAGAGTTCATAAAACGTTAGTACAGGAACTAGACATAGTCCACCTTCTAACTGTCATTTGGAAAAATTTAAATGAGCAAAGCAACAGTTCATCAAGTGCGATTGTAGGTTGAGAGATGAAGAGAGAGACGAGATGTAGATGTAGAATAACGAAAATGCTCTGTGAAGACGCCTTCTCATCCCTGATGGTGCCGTGGCGACTTGCACAACTGTCTGTACGTTAATGTTTCCATTTCGCCACCCGCAATGATATTTGCTCTTCATCCAAGGGTAGCACTTAGATGTCTGTGTGTGTTTTGACCTGGTTTCCTGTGTATGCATCTTCCATGTCCAACCCTGCATGTTGCATGTTTTCCTTTTGTTCATCCAAAGTGTTTTCTCTGCATACGTCCTTCTCTGATATGATTTTAGCCTGACTTTGTTCCGAGATGGAATTTTAGTTCAGGTTGTGATGTTGAAACCTGTGTAGTCTGAATGATTCAGCATTCAGCTTTAACTACACCCATCGTTTCAGTGGCCATGAGGCGGAGTTGGCTGAAACCAGGCAGATTATATGTTACAGATAGAAGCTGTGTAAACCTGGGATGATTTAATTTACTAAGGAGAAACATTTTGTATTCCCTACAACTGTCAAATGGTACTAAAACATTAAGGATAAAAAGTCTGTACTTCAAATTAGTGGCCTTTGTTTACATCTGTCAGAGGCCTTTCACTTAATTATGTTCCCTAGTTACTGTTCCCCAGTTAATGCATACTCCATGTTTACCTGTTGTCTTGATAAATTCTTTGTGAAAGTCCGTTTCCACAGCACTAACACAGTCCAGAACATTTTGAATCTGCCATGGTTGAATTTTTTACATTAAAAGTCTTTTGGCCCTCTTTTTATTGGTAGGCTTTTAATGTGAGAAACCCTCAGTTGTTTCGTGTAATACTGAAGCAACATCTCACTGGTGTGAAGATAAGGGAACAAACATCAGGCTGCTGACAGTTGCTTCTCTGTTCATCAGTTGTACTTGTGTCCTTAGCTACTCAGCTGTTCTCTGCTGATAACGTTGCTGTATCTCGCATGTCCTCGCCGACTGTTCTGGTTTGATTTTTGAAGTTTGGATCCTCGTTCTGCTGCTTGTGGCTCACGCTCTCTCTCCTCTTTGTTTTTAATCGCTGCCTTGGTTTTACCTGCAGAGCTCTACCTTTCTCTAATTCCTTTAGGTAAGACTAACGTGTCCTGTTACAACAACCAAGTGTTTGATCACACAGTCAGTCATGTGACCTGGTGTTTGTTATAGAGACAGATAAACGTCTGTGACTTATCATAGATAAGCTGTGGCATTTTTGCTGTTGATAGTTTGACCTTTGCTTTTCCCAAACTGCTGTTTACTTTTGGCTGTTTGGACTGAAAACCCTGCGTCTTTTTATTCTTTTATTCCCCTAAAGTTTTTTTTTTTTTTTTCATTAAAAATGAAATGAGTGAATTTCGTTAAAAGAAAATACATGTTTTCTCTCCTGCTGTGGTGGCATCTTAACATTTCTATGATATCGTTATTCAGTATTGTATTAATTTTAAGTTTAGACTGAAATGTGCTGAGTTTCTAAGCAGCTGTTGATTTAAACCTACGTCAATATTCCGTCACTGGTTGTTTAACATTGGAAGCTGTGTTTTTCTTTTAAGTTGAACTGAAGAGAGAAATGAAGCGATGAGTTAACTGTGTGTGTGTGCGTGTGCGTGTGCGTGTGCGTGTGCGTCAGTCAACTGCTTGCTTGCTTTATAACACTTGCACTTCTCTGTCTCCTCTTTAACGCTCACAAAGTAGCAACTATTCCATTCGCCACTCGATAAGTATGCCCGCCATGAGGTAAAGTAACACAAATCTGCTCTCTATGCTTTATCACTACAACTCAGTGTAACTGTCAGTGTAACACATACATATACCTTTTACCTCCTACTGTACTGCACCACTGTTGTTTCTCTGTATGCTGCTGTTCTGTTGATGTCTGTGCTTGTTATGATGCTTCTTTGTTGAGTAAATGTGAGGTTCAGGCTAATTTTCTTATACATATTCATCTGTTACAGGAAAATCCCCGAACTGCGTGAATATTTTCCAGCCTGTGACAATTTGTTTAGCTAAATGTTTATTTTATTCATTATTATAAATGCTGGACTGATATTTTTTAAATCTGTCAGAGAGCACGAGTCTTATGTTGGATTTACTCTGAAGAACGACTCAGTGTTTTTGATATTTGATGAATATCATCTGTTTTTTTGTCAGGATGGGTTTTAATTTTTCTAGTTTTCACCTGTTGGAGTTTGCAGTTCACCTGCCTTTTTAGTTATCATGGTATCGTTGCATGTAACGTTCACACGTGTGTGTGTTTTGTTTTGTTTTTTTCGTGAATGTAACTTTGTGTGTCTGTTGTGTAGGAACTCTGCGACCTTCAAGTCATTTGAGGATAAAGTGGGGAACCTGAAGGTGAGCGCACACAGCCAGTTGTGTTTAACATGACGTGTTATAAAATCACAAACTAACAGAAGAAGCTTTTTCCTGTTTGTTTGATTAGAATTCAGTGAGTTGAAGGTTATTTTTTCCTCTTTATTGACAAAGGATTTATTCCATATCACTTACTGATCATTATAGATCTATGTGTAGCGTCAGTAAATAAAAAAATAAAACCATGTTAGCATTAAAAAATTAGTAAGACAACCTTAAATCAAGCAAGATCAAGTGTTTAACAAGTCTGAAGAGCTGAAGAATAACAAGAACACTTTTCACACAGTTTATAGAAACGTTAAGTCGATTCTATTACAAATAACAAGGATTTACAGAGTGGGTTTTATCTCCGCCGTGAGTCAGTGTATTAACACTAACAATCAATAACACTCTGCTCTGTTTCCTCTCTCCTCATCCTCCTTCCTCCCCCTCCCTCTCTCTCCTCTTCAGTATAAGGTTGTCGGCCCCAGAGGGAACGGGGAGGCCGTCAGCTCCCCCACCGACTCCACCCCCACTCAGGAGAACCCGCCTTTCTGAATGCACCCAACCTCCTCCTCCTCCTCCTCGCTGCCACCTTCCTCACGACCTGAGACTGTACTTTTATCACCTCACATCGCAGAGTCAGCCCTGACCTTTCACCCTCCACCTCACCGACTCACCCCCACTCACTTGCCCCAAATAAACACAGACAGGCGGAGGTGACGGACTCATGGGTTTGAGGTGGGACGAGCTTCCCACGCCGGTCCCATCGTGGCTGGTCCTGCAGCCTCCATTCCTCTGCCTTGCTGTTGAAGACTATGTTTTGTTGATGTCTAAACCTGAATAATTTACAGACCTTGCTTTCTGTTACGTCACCTGCCTCCACTTCCTCCCCAGTTCAATCCCCACCCCTTTGTTAGTCCAGATAAGTCGACACTCCTGCTCACTCCAGCTACAGCTCCTGCACACGTTAGAGGCCTTTTTAAACAGATTGTTACTGTTTCTGCAAATCACCCACCTAAAGGAAAGACATTAGAAGATGTCAGGTTCTTAAACTCAAAAAGCACCAGGTCCACTGCTGGTTTGAGCCAGTATTGTAGGACTCCCCCTAGTGGGTTAATCTGGCCTTGACCATACATCAGACATTTTCCCTGCAGGTGTGTTTCTTACTCCCAGCTTCGAGTTTAGGAACCATGCTGTTTGCAGACTGAGGGGGAAGAAGGATTTTATGGGCATAAACAAGATCATTTATTTGTGTCTGCTTTGTTTTTGATTCACACTGTGAGTGTCACCATAGTAACACCCCCCCCCCCAGCTTTTTGCTTTTGCTTCACAGCTCTGGCTACACTTTAGAGGTTAGTGGTTTGACTGGGGGAGGTGGGGGGTGGTAGATATGATCAAGCAATCCTCTTAGACCTACTACTGCTACATGCATGTGCATATCTCATCTCAGTTGTACCATAACAACCATGCAAAGACGACCGAGGTCTCGTGTAACACCCTGTAAACACCCCAGGATGTAAAAACAAAACAGAAAAAAACCTTAAACCATTTTGTATTATAAACTATTTTACACTGCTTTGCATAATGTTTTTACATAACTTTTATCAATATGTATAAATATATATGAACAAATATATTGTCACCGATGCTGCCGAATGGTAGTATTTAGGTTGAGAGGTTTGTAGAAAGCAGGGGGAGGCTAAACAAACTTTAAAATGTGGAAAACAAACACTATGGGTCAGTTTCACAGATCTGATTTACTGTCTGGAGTTTTTCTGTTTAAACTATCTATGGTCTAAAAAAAAAAAAAAAAGAAGAAGAAGAAGTTTCCTTATTTGTGAAACTGACTCATTAATGAGCTGCAGTTGTTTTCAGACCGGGGTGAGGAGCAACATAATTTAACTGGTTTCATTTAAACGAGGTGCGTTTAGTCTGAGACGCTGAAGTTAACGTCACCGCTCGCAGGTCGGAGTGAAACCAAACACTTCTTAAAGGTTGAACGTGTTTGGAAACCACTTGGTGTTTTTCTTTTCACCCCGGTCTGATTGCTGTTCCCTTCCTTTTGTTGACATACAGAGCTCAGTGTGAGACAATGCTTTGCTGTGTACACTACCTGGTGAATGTCAGTGCTTCTCTGTCGGCCTTACTCACTTTAAATGGTTCACCTGTTTTAATTTAGCTGGTAGAAGAGAAATATTTTTCTGTTCCTGTTTTTTCTTTTTTTCTTTTTTTAAAGTTGTACAGACTGGTTGGAATGATGGAAGGGGAGTTAGCATTTAGACATTTAGAGTCCGACAGGCCACAACATGTCATGAAAAAAACATCTCACTGCCAACAACCCCTCAATGCACACATGAACACACAAATGCACTCCCATTAACACAAACTAAATGCTACTAAATGCACACACACACACTGCATGAGGCCAAACTAACACAGAATCGTTGTTGCTCTTGTCGTTGTTCACCTACACTGCCTCCACAAACACACTCACGGTGATTTGACAGCAGTTCCTACAGGCGTCAGGGCCTCAGGAACCTGAGAGCACACAGCTGAGCTTCACCATCACTTTTCTCTTAGGAGGTGGTGGAAATGTCTGTGTTGCCTTTTGCGTTGCCAAAATTCAGTGCACTCTCTCAAGCTGTCATGTGTGGACAGGTGTTTTATTGAGGCAGTAGAAAATTGGGGTAATTATGATTTTTTATATCTGGGATCGTTGAGTGATTTAAGCCAAAACTTCCCAGGAAGAATTAAACTTCAGTTAAACGGCAAAAGCCATAAATGTCTATAACAGAAACATAAGGTGACTAATGTTGGTCAGTCCTGAGCTGCTGTTTGAAAATTGCCCCAAACATTGCCAAACTTTTCTTTTTCTAACCCATTGAGCTACAAAATATTGCCTCCAAATGTTGCTCTTGTATCCTGACTCAGTCTCAGTGGACTGTCTGTAAATGTCATGGGTGAGCGCGTGTTTTATTGAGGTGGAACTTGAGTGAAAACAGATTTGTTATGTACATTAACATGTTTTAAGCCAAGACTTCCCAGGAAGGTTTAAAGTTGCATGTAGACCAGCAAAAGAACAGAAACCGTACAAATCGATGACCAGGTGAAACAGAAATGTCTCTAAGTGACAGAGCTGGGCTACAGTGAACAAACATGACATGAAAATACACAGCGTAAAAAAACAACATCCTGTCAAACTACTTCAAACTGGTGCCAGTGTATCATAACCTAAGTGTATTTTCTTGTTTTGTGTGTGTTTGTGTTGATCATTTTGGTAGTTAATATATTCCTGTTAGGTGAATTATGTTTTCTTTTGGCTTTCTTTCTATCGGGAGAAGTGGACTTAAGAAGATTTATTATTTGTACAATTAATTTCCGTCAGTTAAAAGCAAGTTGCCAATATTTAAATATCTGTTACAAATTCTCTTTCCCTGCCTCTGAATCTCATGGAGTCTCAGACTTTCTGCTTTGCTAGGATGAAAATGCAAATGCACCCTGCAAGGAAATTTCAGTCCACGAAGCTTTGTTAGGGAAGAGAGTTCACCCAGAGCACAGTGATTAAAGAAAAATTAGATTTAAAGACTGAATGCCTAATTAAACGACTTGTAAGGTTACTATTTCTGAAGTGTGGCTGTCGCCCGTTTAAAGCTGCGGTCGGTTTTCGGACGCTGGTGGATGGGAAAGGATGATGTACTTTTGTTTTGGGTGTGCAGCACATGACGAGCCTGCTCAGAGCCAGCTGCTGCAGAGGCCGGAGGACAGTAGAACACTTATAGCTTTATTTAGGTCCAGGGCCTAGCTGATGTAGACGATTAAAAGGGATCAGAATTGGAAGATAATGGTGAATGAATTAAAAAAAAAAAAAAAAAAGGTTTTTGGTTTTGTTGTATATGTTTGGATATCAATAAAGCATTCCTTTAAATGACAACATGTTTACGGTTCATTCTTGAAGTCTCTGCTTTAGATCTGCTAAAGGTAACTTGAACTTGATCTGAGTCATTTTATTAAACACAACTCACCACTCCGAAACTGGATTTGTTGGCAGAACTGTTTTCCTTATTTCCTGTTTCCTTATTTTATTTGTTTCTTTTCTAAACCAAAACTAGACTGCAGAGAACGTGTACCAGTTTATTCTATCCCAGTTTTATTTTAGGTGTTGCTGTCTGTAGCTTTCTTCCTGTCTTTTTTTAAAAATAAACTGTGCAGTAAAATTAATTAGATTGTGTATCTGAGTGTAGTATTTTCATCTCAACTCCTGTATTTCATTCCGCTGTGAGGCAAGTGAGGCCGCTTTATAAAGGAGCCTTAAAACTGTTGGAGAGGAAACCAAAACATCACCATGCTGTTTTATTTAGTCAGTTGTGCGCTGACACTACAGTTCAAACATATTACGTCCACAGCACGCATACACGTAACGGCACAGTATTATTTGCTGCCACGTTGTCAGTTTTCCAGAAGAGCCACGTCCTGCAAAAGACAACACGGTCACCGGAGTGAAATCAGGTAAAACGGAAGTTCCCTGACCGGGAATCGAACCCGGGCCGCGGCGGTGAGAGCGCCGAATCCTAACCACTAGACCACCAGGGAGACATGTTAGAGTAATGGACATGATTAAATATATAGACGTAAGGCGGTCAGTACATAATGTTTTTGTAATCCATGCGTATTTTCAACATATAGTTCCACGCGGCAGAAAAAAAAATACACGTTCATTTACGTTCTATCAGCCAGAAACGTTCTTCTGTCCCTGAACTCTCCGCTCCAATTCACAGATTTTACCACAAGAGGACGCTACAGTACTTGTACAGTGGTTGGTGTTTACACTGGGACCATTCTCTCTGTTCAGTCAGTGGTGATATCAGCCTCTGATATCACTGATATCAGGGGAGAGGCTGATATCAGTGATGATAATCAGCCTCTCCCCTGCTCCCCTTTTACTAT
>JBBMJY010000012.1:23693501-23782451 GCA_037833715.1 Toxotes lorentzi
GGGCCCTGGGTGGTCGGGGGGTTGTTGAAAAGTGGGGGGGAAGGGGCCGGGTTTTCTTTTTTCATTTGGATTTCTGTTCCTTGTTGTTGGGGTTCTCTCCAACCCCCCCCCCCCCCCCCCCACCCGTCTGTTCCACAACATCTGTTGTGTTTTTTGCTCCCTGGTTATAGAGCTGGACAACATGGCTGATATGTGTTAAGATCCAGATCCAGTTTTCAGATTTGCCCTGGGCACTGCTGGATTGTTACGTCTGGAATGCCGGGCTTGCTTAAGCTCGCAGGAAGACGTGGAGTTAAGTGGCGTTTCAACTTGCTGGGTGGATTGTTGCTGTAAGCAATATGGTCGCGCTTTATGGGTTTACACCTGAATTAAATCCGATCACAGTGCAGGCCTCCAGACTTTGGTTAACTCCAGAGGGTTCACTCATTACTGTCTCCGAGCTTTAGCAGGTACAGAAATGAGACCGAGGCCTGTTCGTTGGTCTAAACATCATTTAACACTGTCCTAACTTTTCAGGCACATTTCACCATGTGCACTGATGAGTGTGTAATACAGGGGTGAAAGAACTCAAGTGTACACGTAAACAAGAGGATGTGATGTGATTTGCTCTTTCTTTAATGTTGATGTTCAGACATGTGAAAAGCAGCATGGTGACAGTTCAGAGATACTCTGAGAATTAGTGTGAACACACAGATAGCTAGAGGACGTCAGTGAGACGACCTGCAGCATGCTGGTCCTGCTGGCTGCTGGCGTGAATCGCAGGCCTGATGCTCATTAGTGCTTAAATAAAGCTTTCATGAATTTGAATATTGTCAGACACGAGATGATCGACAGTGAAACAAACACACTGAGAAAATTAGCAGTGTTTGTGTGGTTTGAATTCCAGCCACTGAAACCAGTTTGCTGTGTCTTCAACACTGATGATGATGATGATGATGATGAGTAACAGCCCTGTACACCACAGGCATGATGTATGACGGCTGTTAACTGTCTTACCACACATCATCAGAGTTTCTCAGTCTTTCCCTTTTCATGTTTGCTTTTGCTACGTTTCATTCTAAGGATCAAATGAACCATTTATCCTTTTTTTTTATGAAAGTCAGTATTTGGTGGCTTAAGCAATAAACGGTTCTTGTACTGTGGCTAACAATTACCTCCTTTATCAATTAATCTGCAGATTATTTTCTCAATTAATCCTTTGGTTTATAAAACATCAGACAACAGCGAAAATCCCCATCACAATATCTCAGAGACAAAAGTTTACGATGATCAGAAGCAGCAGTAAATTCTCACATTTGAAAACCATCAGATATTTGGGACTATAATAAAAATAATAAAGTATCAGAACTGTTGGCTGTTAACTAATTGGTTCAGCTCTTTATATTTGCTATACCTGTGGGACTTCATTTGCCAAATCAATTCTGAAACAGTCCATTGCGGCAGCTGTGATGAAACATTCCCCGTCCACTTGAGGTGAGATTAAACATCAGGTACTTTGGCCACAGTGAAATTTAAGTGTCTGGAATTGTCCACTTTATCTGTGTGTCCATTTGTCAAATCCTGAGCAGCCAGGTGGGCTGAGAAACAGGAAGTTAAGCGATGTTGATTTCTTAACTTCCTTTCAGTCTGTGAACCAGTGAGGTGCACTGGTTTCCTTTTACTTGACGTCCCGGCCAGCAGGGTGGGTTGGTTTGGAGGTGGAGAAGGGGAAAGAAGAACAGCCGAGGACAACGTTGACCCATAGCCTTTTAGCTCCAATGCCACCTGGTAATCCTGGGAAGAGGGAAACGTAGTCACATGAGCCATTCCATTTTTAAAAATGCTGTATATGATCCCTTCTTTTGTAACATGCCTCTAAATGTGTGTGTGTGTGTGTGTGTGTATATAAATAGGCTCTGCGTGCCTGTGAGCTGCACGTACAGTATGTGTACTGTATATACTGTCCTGTATATTGACCTACTTACTGAGTGAACAGGCAGATCTTTGTATGTGCAGCATGTGCTGTTTACACACCCGAGCCAGGAAACGTGACCCAAAGTTTCACTGGTAATAATTAGCACTTTTTATTAGCATCACACCGTCATCACATGTTTATCATCATGTGAATGAATGCATGTTTCTTTCATTTCATTTGTTGCTGCGTGTGACAGAAATTTCTCCCACATACGTTTTTGTACTTTTGGTCTGAGGCTGTATTTCATACCGTGGGCTGAGCCGCCTGGTTCCGCCTTAACGTACAACATACAGTGAAAGTTTAGACAGTAGTGTTTTTCCGGCTTTGTGGAAACAACATGGGGAAGGCTCAGTTCCAGTTTCAAAGTTTCAACATGTCAGTCATCTCATGCACAAAGCCAGCTCAGTTTAAAACAAAAAAACCCTGTCAAACACCTCTGGGATGAACTGGAACGCCGACTATGAGCCGGTCTTTACTGCCCGGAATCAGTACTGGACCTCATTAAAGCTTGTGAATGAATGAGAGCAAATCCCTCCAACTATGTTCTTAGTATCTTAGGGAAAGTGGAATATACTGTATGGAAGGATGGATTACCAGGAGGCGTTGCCATGGTGACCCAGAGGGTGACAGAGTTGTTCTGACAGCTGAACACAGACGATGAAGGCTCCGGACTGGAGGGTAAATCTGAGAGAGAGAGACAGAGACATGTACTGGAACAGTGGTGGTTTTCAACTTTTTATTGTTTCTATTCTTTTTCTGTTCTACTTTGACTAAAATCAAGTTTGAATGTGACGCAAAGAAAAAGCAAGACTGGAAGAAACAGGTCTAATTATTAGGGCTGGTTGATTAATCTCGGACTTATTTTCTTACCAACATGGAAGAGTGTGTTTCCAAACTGTCTAACTCTGATTTAGATTTAGTTGTTTTTACATGTTCTGGGTGCGATACAATCCCACCGCACTGTCTCAGAGACACGCTTGTCATGCAGGTGAATGTCTTTCTGATTTGTTGTTTGAGTTTTCATGTCACGTACACATGGTAACATGACACAAAGGCAGACCTTAGCTCTGTGGAAGTGCTGATTCAGTGAGAGTGTATGTAGGTATGTACTGTGTGTGTGTGTGTGTGTGTGTGTGTGTGTGGTGGCACGTGTGTGTGTGTATGTGTGAGTATTTGCACATATTAATCCTTGAGTGTGTGTGTGTAGTAGTCAGTGAGTGTGTTTCGCTGCCACGGAGGAAATAAATTCACGACGACTCAAAACAAATTCGTAGTGTCTTCTGAAGTCTTTAGTGCAGAAATGCACCAAGGAGAAAATGTGTCTCCTGTCTCCTGTCTCCTGTCTCCTGTCTCCTGTCTCCTGTCTCCTGTCTGTGCAGCTGCAAACAGGATGTTATTTTCCCCTGTGGGAACAGAGTTCAGCCAGCAAGGTGAAAGGTCTAGAAGAAGGCAGTGCAGATTTTCTAAAAATCACGCGTGCTCCTGCAGTTTCTTGCTCGTACCTTTACCCAGGCATGAGGGAAACACGTGCACACACACACACACAAACACACCTATACACACACATACATGAAACACACAACCTTTGTACCCAATCAAATATTTGCCCTCTCTTTGGCAAAGAAGTTAAAATCAGGCTGTGTGTGTGTTGTGTGTGCGTACTTCTGTAGAAGTGGTTGCGGGCGAGCAGACAGGCTGGAGCGTTGACGCTGGTCATGGCGTGTTGGATCGGTGAGGTGGCTAACTACAGGGTCCTCATCCTACAGAGAGAAGAGAGGTCATGACTCATGTTGTATGTTCATCATTAAGCTGTTTAGGTGCCGGCCTGCCTTGTATCAACAGTCCAGGCTGCTGCTGCTGCTGGTGTGATGGTGTGGGGGTTTTCTTGGCTCACTTTGGGCTTTAATACCAGTCAGTCATGGTTTGAATGCCACAGCCTCTCAGAGTATTGTTGCTGACCATGTTCATCCCTTCATGGCCACAGTTCAGCGGCCTCTGCAGACAGGAAAGTTTCTATCATCCTGTGGAAACTTTCGACTTTAAGGACCAATTGAGAGCAATGGTTCATTAAGGAGCATCTGTAAACTGTAAATTGTAGCTACAGAAAATAACCTTGGTTTCACTCTCCCCCTCTGAACTGCATGAGTCTCTGCATGCATCAGTCACATGCTGTGCCCCCCACCACCATAAGTTACAACTTATGGTTATGAAAGGAGCAGCGGTTAGCATGAGCAGCAGTAGCCACTATGGCTAGACCTTCAGAGAAAAGTGCGGCACCTGAAGAAACTCAAAACTGCAGCGACAGAAAGTCCAGAGAATAACGTCAGAGGGACAGAGAGAGAGAGGTAGAAAAAAGATGTGAAGAAGGAAAGTTAAATACTGAGCAGAGTTGAATGTCCAAACACAGAAAAAGCAAACAGAGGAAACGATTTATTCCAGTGAACACAGGGACAGTTTGTTCAACCTGTCACCTGGAACACTGATGCTGCTATTATTAGATACTGTGTGTGTGTGTGTGTGTGTGTGTGTGTGTGTGTGTGTGTGTGTGTGTGTGTGTGTGTCAGTGTCAGTCATGATCACTTCACTGTTTTCACTCTCCACTGTCCACTGCGCAGCAAAGCAACAAGGGAAAAAACATGAACACATCCAGAAAATGTGTCTTCTTTTTAAATCTGCAGTTTCACTTCCACATCCCGAAATGTATCTCTTGATATTTTAAATAAGTAAATCTCTGAAGTGACTTGGATAATTCATCACAATGAAGAGTTATGTAATGATCCTGTGGTGCTGTCTGGATGGTTGGATGTTTATGTGCATGTGAGAACTTGGAGACAGCTTCAGCTTCAGTGACCCTCCACACACACTCTTATATATGCATTACAGTGGTGTCCAAAGTCAACACAGGCGTTTAGTTGAGATCTGCTGACTGTGAAGGCCACAGCACATGATCATTGATCATTGTGATCAGTCATTTAGCGACCCTCTTGTGCCGTGTATGGAAGCAGCTGCATTTCTGTGAAATATCTTGGCAGGTGTGTTGGTCTGAGGTCTGACCTCGTTCAGTCTGTATTCAGAGTAAAATAAGCTGAGCCGTCAGGGCAGCTCTGTTAGCTTTAGATAACAGTTGCTTTTTCTGGTAACTGGAACTCTCAAAATATCTGTTTTTGTGTTGAAATGTCAGACTCTGGAGCTTCTGGTGACCGCTTTTTTTAAAATGCTGATAAGATTAGTTTGTAGTCCGGGGATCAGGGGCCTGTTTTGACAGCCTCACTGCTGCAGGGTTTGGTTTGGAGTCTAGTTTGTGCTGTAAACACAGATGTGGCCAGATGTGGGATGTGGGGGAAGGGTCACGGCTGCCCACTGTTGTTTCATCCTTCTGTAGTCTGCTTTTCCTTTTCTTCCCTCAGACATGCTGCCATGTGTCTCTCTCTCATCTGCACATCTCTCACACAGACACACATGTAGAGCTCTATAATCATCATCATATATAAATATATATATTATCCATCAGAGCTGAATGAAATCATCAGCTGAACAGGAGAGAATAAAGAGGGAAGGGAATGAATGAAGAGGGAAGGCGACAAACAAGGAAGGGAAGAAGGATGAAAAGAAAGCAGGAAATAAGGACAGGAAGAGTAGAAGGAAGGGAAGAATGAAACATTCAAGGAAGGAAGGAAAAAAAGAAGGGAGGAAGGAAGGATATGTCAAAATACAGTGACGCACACGTTCATACACTTCAGACTAACGTAGTCACCCTGAATGTGTCACTGCTGTAAAATAACAACACAAAATAAAAAGTCTGTTCTTCTACCTGAGTCCGCTCTTCAGCCTCTGAGCTTTCAGACAAATATGTGCAGGTAACGAATCCAACATCTGCAGGATCCCCTCTGAGGGGAGTGACGGTGCAGTTTTGGGTTTCATCTGCAGCAAAGGAGTGGCTTATGTTTTTTTGCCAGAGGCTCAAGTGGCACCTAAGCTAAAAGGTCAGCAGCAGTTTTTACCTCACAGACACACAGATACTTATTTTAGCTTCGGTGTGGCCTACATTCGGGGTAGATGTAACTGGGGGATTTCCATCCGCTGGCATGACAGTGCAGGAAACATAAAGGTTGTCTGTTATTTAATTGGTAATATCCTCATCTCTGTCGTTCCCAAACACTCGCCTCTTAGTTCTTTGTCTGAGAGATCATATATCCATCTGATCAGTGAGCAGCGTTGCCCTGAGACATTCCCGCACTTGGAACAGGTCACATTTTTCATAACACTCATGGTTTTGGCTGCAGCTTGGCCTCAGTCTCTAAACCACCTTCACTTCTGCTCAGTGTGACCAGAGAGAGCTGAAGTTCACAGTTCAGATCAGGTCTGGTCTGGTTTTCGGCATCGTCTTAAACCCCGCCTCCCTGGATGGTCGTGATGAGATTACTGTTGTGTTTGTTGTCATGGAAACTGAGAGAAGGAGGTAGGATTCTTGGATGTATTGGTTGTTAACCAGCTGTGTTATACTGTAAGATACTACGTGTAAATAAGACCTTAGTGGAAAAGATGAAGGTGGATTTTTACTCTGATGTGTGTTCAGTAGATTTTGGAAACAGTGGAGCTCTGTGGCTCAGAGGAATCAGATATGTCGGGTTCAGATACACACACATGTGTAGATATGTTAATTGTTGGTTTTGGTCTTTTAGTGGGATTTGGTGTCTGTAAGAATAATATAGAAAATCACTTAACACAGGTTAAAACTAAAGCTATCACTGAGGTCAAACTATGCAGAATGTTGGAAAACAATACTGTGCTGCAGTTCGGGTTCAGAAACAGAGAAGCTTTCCTGTAATGTTCACTGTTGATTGTGCTTCAGATCAGGTTTGGGAGAATTTGTTTACAACCTGTGTGACTGAGGGTCACGTTATCTGCTCCACAAAACGGAGAGTGAAACTTTAACATGGCTGATAATAAACGTTATCTACAGCACAGGTTGTTAAACAAACAAATAAATAAAAGACAGAGAAACATGAAAGCCAAGGTGATTTCAGGTGATGTGGCCCAAGTAGAAATAAAACTACTTCTGTTATATTATTGTAACTAACACAGAGAACAATGGACGGACTGCCTGCTGTACGTGGAGCTGGTTGCCTGTAGAGTTACATTTTCCCAAACAAGTTGCATCCAAAAAGCAAATGATTAGGTTCTCAAATGAAAGATTTAATGCTTTGGCATCGTTTGTTACACAAACTGAATCATGCACAGTTTGGATCCTCGTGTTTCTTCTGTGGAACACGACCTGCTCCCTGAACGGCTCATTCTAAGCCACCAAAAAACACAACCATTCTCAGTTTCAGCTGATTACACTCTCACACGCTGCTCCTTTAACTACAAATGTGGTTATTGGTGTTAATGAGTGAGTCACTTCATCGTCACGAGTCTAATTTTAGGAACATGAAATGTGAAGTAGATTTAGCTGTAGTGAATCTGACCCAGTCAACATGGCTCTTAAAGAATTTGTAATTTCATATTTTTGTGGAAGCAATAGTGAATAAAAAAAAAATAAAGAAATCACCACACTTTTTAGATTTAAATCTACTGTTTATATTTACTCGACTGTAAAAGATCACGTCAGTTCGTCTCAGCTAATTTTAAACACACAACTTCCTTTCATAAACAGTGTCATTAGCACCACTTATCTTTCCTCTCAGTCTACGCTGTGTGATCAGACCACACACTAGGGAAACATGAGAGCATTATGTTCTGCAGTGGGTGAGACACCAGCTCTGTTGAATGTTTACAGGCAACAGCATGTTCACATGAATTAAAATAACAAACGTCAAGATTATCACCTGGATGTTTTGAGATTTCTTTTCCATCGGCGTTGGAATAAAAAAAAAAAAACGTAAACAAGTAAGACGCGTCTTACCTTCGCTCGTCTTTGGTTTTAGGATTTTCAGATCCAGCGAACTGAGAATTTCTCTCTGCAGAACGAGATCAGATAAATCCAGAAAATACTGTCAGCAGAAATCTGAGGCTGAAAGGAGCACTGCTGACCAACAGGTGATGATGACGATGATGATGGTGGAGCATCAGGAGGCCGATGGCTTGTCCTCCCAGCAGAGTGTGTCTCCTCTCCGCTGCAGACACAACACAAGCTCTCACACATGCTCACACACTGAAGCTTTATTAGCAGAGGAGGCAGACCTCTCTTCTCTCTCTTCCCTCCTTCCACCCCTCCCTCATCCTTCCTCATCAATCTCTAACTTTCTGTCTCTCTCTGAAGAAGGTGCAGAGCTCAGAGCTGCTGTGTTCTCTGATCTCAGCTCAGTTACATTAGCCAGTGCAATGTGATCATAATCAATAAAAGCAGCTGGTACACATTTTTTAAATTAATCTGCTGTGTCTTGCTGCTGTATTTCATTGTGCTGTTTTCCCTCCTGATCTTTGTGTTTGTGTCTATAATGTTGCTGTTTCCTCCGTGTGCGACTGTTGATGTTGAAGTGTTGCCTAAAAAAGAAGCCAAAAACCCCTTGCTTACTGTGAGTATTTTATTTTCCTCAACAACTCATGGCCCCTCCCTGTCCTTCACACTCATCGCTCACTTTTTTGACCTTCAAGGTGTACCCCTGTTCAGGACACAGTGGGATTATGGTGAACGCTTGGAAACAGGAAGAGCCGGTTTCTCTGAGAGCGTTTGTTTCCTGCTCGTGTGTTTTGATTTTCACACAAAGACAAAGACAGCTGGATCGTGAAAAGTCTCATTTTTCTATATTTATGTTCAGGGGTAAGGAGGTCTGTTGTGTTGCTTTCCGATCATTTCATTGTCTTGAATTCCTGCAGACTTCATAAAAAGCCAGTTTGGAAATGACCTGTTAAAGGGTGAGTTTATCCAAATCACCAAAAACAATTTTCTCACTCACCTGTAGTAGTATCTGTCCATGCAGGTGGCTTTGAATTTCTTTGTTTTGAGATATTAGTCTCTGAACTTTCTGTCTCCACATCAACAGCAGCTTCTCCTTCTCAACTTCTCCTTCCAGACACAGCGTCTGAGTCATCCAGGAAATGTTAACAATCCTTTTATGTGAAACACTTTACACTCACATACAAATGTTGTTGAACTCACTTGTGGCTGATCTGGTTTGTTAACAAACAGCATGTTGTCTGCATGTCAGTCTCTCAATGATACGTCGGGACAGTTGTTATTTTACTCATTGTGTGTGAAAAACATGTTATGTGCTATAAAACTCAATGCAGGATGAACTATCACTTGTAATAGTAGGTAGTAGTATGTGAATATTTACAATTGTGGTCTGACAGGAAATGATACAAGACCTAAGCCATGACATGCAACATGCCAGCTGATGTTTTGATCAGTCAGATGTTGTTTGTCAGATGTTTTAGATTTTATGACTTTATTGGCATATTTCAGCAGTTTGTGGCTTCAAGTCCACAAATGGAGAACCCTGAGCTCCAGAAAGAGAAATGTTTTACTCAAGGAAACATTGAGAACCACATCAGTGTGTTTCTTAAAGGGACTGTTTTCAGATCTGAACGTGTATCATACACATATTGGCAGAATCAGTGGGTCTTACTCTGTCCAGATATGTTGTTCTTTCCAATGTGAATAAATGTCCATAAATTCACTAGAGAGCACAGAAGAAAATATGATACTTCGAACTTCAGATCCTGCAGCGTAATCATCATGTAGAGAGCTTGGACACCGAGTTACATTGACCTTATATTCAGCATAAGGTGTGTGTATGTGTATATGTGTGTGGGTGTGTGTTTGATTTGAATGGCACGCTGCTGCGGTGCCAGGCAGCCGTCTGAAGGTGACTGAGTGCAAGAACACCAGATCTACTGGACCATATAAAAACACAGTCATGGCTGTTTTCCTGTTCGAACACTCCCAGTGCATACACTCTGTGCCAAAGCATACACTCTGTGCCAGACACACACACTGTGTGTGTGTGTGTGTGTGTGTGTGTGTGTGTGTGTGTGTGTGTGTGTGTGTGTGTGTCTGTGTGTGGGAGCTGTTCCTGGCAACATTAGCCTAAAAACAGAACCTGAGGAACTGGGTTTGTGTGCTTTTGACATTGCAGTGTACTGTTGTGTGTTCTGATTTCAACTCAGATCTTTTGTGCCCAAACCGGAAATAACAGGATATTCAGCAGGACTTATAAAAGTCATCAGTGAAGCATCTATAATCACTGTTTTTATAACAGCAGCATGTCAATGACAGAGAATCATCAGCTGAATCAGCAGGTCATTGATTCACTGTCTGACCCACAGCTTCACGGTTCTGGTTCAGTCTCACATCGTCATGTTCAGACAGACTCATTCAGTGAGCAGCTGCTGAACATGGTGCAGCATTTAGCAGATAAAGAGCCAGATGTTTCCCTCAGGAGCTGGTGGAGACCAAACACAGAGCTAAAAGAGAGGGACCACTGGACTGAGATCCATCAGGTGGACTCAGAGACCACTCCAGATGAAGGATCATGCTGCTCTGCAACTGCTGGATGTGGAAATAAGCAGCTATTTGCAAACAAGTTCAACATGTGATTAAAAGATGATAATAATATGTGGATGTTGTGTTCACGACTTGTTTCTGCTGCCACCAAGAGGCCAAAAAATCAGCTATTAAAAGTTTAACTCCGTGATTCTCAACATGTTCTGTCATGCTCCCATGAAAACCAGTAATCTTCATCAGCAATTGGTGACTGGAGAAACTGGCAACAAAAAAAATGAGTTAAACAAAAATTAGTTGAAGTAACATCATGACATAAACTTTTTTTTAACTTTAGTTTGATGTCTTTATCTGATGAGCATCAGCTGTTTCTCTTCTTACTCATAATAAAATCATCCGTCCAGTACATTTTACTGTCTGTGAACAATCTCATTAAGCTGAATCTTAATCAGGCTAATAATTACTCGTGTTTGTTGTTCCAACAACTGGAACCAGACGCCCGGCTTTGTCCAAAGCTCAGATGTGTTAAAGATGGGCTCTCCCCCAAAAACCACAGTGTCTTTATTTTACACTTCTGTTTGTATGTGGAGCCTCAGAGGTGTGTTTTAACTACTAAAACAGTTAGAGACACTTTGAATTTGACTTTTAAAACTTGGACGCTGGGCTCTGAATGTCTGCGGCTCAGGAGGATCCACATGAGTGTCTGGGTTTTTCCTGTTGAGGTCACCGGGGGCCACCTTGGAGTGAACTCAGGGTCTGACTTTATTTCTGACTGTCCTCCATTCACATAGGAGAACTGGGTTAACTGTAATATTTATGAATATTTTATTTGAAGGATGAGCTCGAAATCAATAATCAATCAATCAATATCAATGCATGTGCACACACTTGTCTGCATGTGTGTTTGTGTGCACGTGTCTGTGTGTGTACACGCATCGGGCCGCCCCCCCCCCCCCTAATATAATGGTAGAGTAATAATTTCATGTACACCAAATACACTTACCGATAGCAAGATGCAGCCTGTGGCTAAAACACTGCAGTCTGACCCAGTGGTTCATGGCCCGTGTGTCCAGGGCTGCATCCGATTGGCCACACGTCAGCATGAGTGTGAAAGCATGGCACATGTAAACCAAACTTCAGACCAGCTTTTGCGATGTGTTTATCACACACGTTCACATCGCGATGACGATGAAAATACGATTAATCCTGCAGGCCTAGTTAACTGCGTGACATGACTGCAGGACAGGGAGTCATACACAGCACAGCAATGGACACACACACACACTCGTTCTCACACATATACAGTTTCATGCACCAACTTGTCCTTGCGTTGACCCAAGAGACCTCAGTGACTAAGACGGTTGTGTGTATATGACACTTTCAAAGTACAGCCCACATGTGTTTTCAGGTGTGTGTGTATATGTGTGTGTATGCAGGCTGTTAGTTCATGCATGTACTTTCAGGAGCCTGTTCAGATAAAGACAAACTACAGATTCTACAGGAATCAAACGAGTGTGTGTGTGATGCTGTATTTCAATAGAGGCGTCTGAATCTGGACTTGAACAGCAGAGAGAGAGGGAGAACACAGAGGTCAAACATTAGGCGTTATTGATCCAGTAAAATCCAGCAGCAGACAGAAGGGAATGCAACACACACACACACACACACACACACACACACACACACACACTGACAGGAGTGAATTTAAGACTGGGAACCACTTTCCTTAACACTCACGCAAACGTACACAGATGTTAGAAGTGTCACACTTTTAATAATAATGAATAATGATTGTATCAGCATTGCACATGAAAATGAAAACAGGCCTATACAGAAGGCTGGACATATATGCAACAAGTCACATCCTGTTCTCACCACTGAATGTGATTGGGTGGTTACTTTCAACACTTTCATGCTTGTTTACAGTTTGGGTGCAGCCGGTGCTAAACTTCAGGTTTAAATGGGACAGTGCTGCCGTAAATGAGTAACACATCTGAGACTAAAAAGGTCTTATCAGGCATTTTATCAGCAGCATAGATGGACAACATTTAAAAAAACAAAAAACAATGGATGGAGGGCTGACACTGGATCCCTCGCTTCAACCGTTAATCATTTCATTTCTAAGTCAGAAATTTACAGAAAGAAAAATCAGTCTTTGTCTGAATTAAGACCGATTGCACGTACACGTTGTTTTGTTTCATGTTGCTCTATGGCGCTGCTGCAAAAAGTAACTGAGAGACAACTCAGTCAGAAATAGAAATATATAGTTTACAGTATTAATAAACACAAAATAAGTTTTTGGTTCTGATCGATGAAGCATTTCCAGGCTTTCGCATCTAAAAGAGAAACTGTTAAAATACTGAGAGGCTGTGTGCTGTGGAAGTGAATTAAATCACTTTAAATCACAATTGAGGAAAGAAGCTCCTCAGATACTGTGACTGTGCTGCCCCCTGCTGGATAAAGATAAGTACTGCAGACCCTGACAGGTACTGGGTTATGTTTGTCTGCTGCTTAACTTACTGTTATTAGCTGGAGCCACCTGACAGTGGGGAGGGACTTTGTTGGCAGTCTCACCTCCATGCAGTAGCTTTTCTGAAGCTTTTGATCATATGCTTTGATGAATCTGATGAAGCTTGTGTGATGTGACTGAAAGCTCCAGAATTTCTACTAAACGTGCCCTGATGGTCACCTCCCCCTGCGTGGACTCTCACAGCGGTGTGAACCATGCCTGATACCAGCATCAGGTATCTGTCCGATACCCTGGATGATGGTGACAGAAGTAAAGCGGACTGCAAATTATGCTCTGCAAAGCTGTCAAGAGTCGGACTGGAGCCGAGGTATGAGATCCCTAGCCCACACCACATCCCTGACACAGTGATGCCAAAGCTACAGGACTGTGTGAAGAGGCACATCCACAGCCTGTTGGAAGACATGTCGGCCCTCAGCTGCACCACATCTGGACAAGCAGCGTTAGCCCGGTGTCCCTCATCAGTTTAACGGCCTGCATGCAAAACAACGTAGGGGTTCGCACACCAGCCAAGCCATGCAGGTGTGTTTGATGACATGCTTCAGACATGGGGGGCCCTAAAAGTCCTGTTCATGTTGTGCTATGTGATAACGAGAAAAACATGATCAGAGTCAAGAGGCGATTCACTGACACGGAGAAAACCCCATTATACTGCGTCCCAGCTACTGATCCAAGTGTGTGTCAGTCTTTGTTTGCTTAGCATGTGAGAGAATTTCATAGAACCAGAAAGTTTTTCATTATGACCAACCATTTAACTCATGCATAATCAGCGTACCAACTAGCCTGTCTGTAAACAGATCATATATTATTTTCACTGTTTTAGGTGTAAAGATCGTTTTTTTTTTCCCTCAAACATCAGCACTGCTACGGACGCCAAGGAAATGGTGAAGCCGCTTTCAAGGAAATGTAGGAAGTGTAACGGCATTAATAAGTACTCATCTCGGTAACTCGTACTTGTACTAGTAACTGGACTGAATAAATGTGATATGGGTGCATCCCTGCTGCTTTTGAATGAGTAAACCCGAAGCAACGTGTCCGTAAGGCAGCATGTTGTCAAACCTTCATCTTATGTCTCTGAAACTTCCCTGGTGTTGATGCTGTAGAGGAATCTTATTGTGCAGGAAATTCAAACAACTCTCAGAACATTTTAATGTTTGATGAATCATTAAAGTGATTCCACTGGTTCCAGGTTGTCAAATGTGTTGCTGCTTTTGTTTGTTGTTACTTTGCTTTATATGATTTCAAACAGCTGATATTTGGGATGAGAGAAATTGTGACGGGCATTTTTCTATTTTCTGTACTATTACTATACAGTTAGTATTAATACCTTTATTTTCTAAGGCATACTTGCTTAAAAAATAGATTAGAAAAATGTTGCCATAATTTTCTAATAGTTTCAGCTCTAGAAAAAATAATCTGATGAAGTGATCAGGCTTGCATTCTGCAAACACATAGAGTCTTTCTACGCAAAAGCTTGGGCTTTGTTTTACTTTCTCATGTTAAATTCAGGTTCTCGGTGGAAAAATCAGTCTCTGTTAAGTATTAGACTCTCTGCTGCTTCTCTGTGGTGCTGCACATGTACTGCAGAAAGTCAGGGGCAGGTCACTCCATTTCATAGGAGCTGCTTTCCAGTTGGACCTTGAGGGACTTGAAAGGTGGCCTGTCGTCTGGCTCGGCGCTCCAACATTTCAACATGATCTGATAGAGGAAGTCGGGGCATTTGAGCGGAGCTGGCATCCGGTAGCCTTTGGTTACCTGCTGGTACACTTCTTGGTTGCTGAAGGCTGAGGGAGAGCAAGGGATGGAGTGAGGGAGGTAGAGAGAGATAGGAAGTAGAAGTGGTGGAGGCGGAGGTTGAACATTTGTTTGCACTAAAGCACCTGTAGATACACCTGGGAGCTTTCCCTGCATGTTGTTGTACAGACTGACTTTCATTTCCCTGAACTCCTTTGAGGAAACTTTCTGTCTTTCGTTGTGAAAGGTTGCATTCTGTAATCATACTCCAGCTCCTCGGACTTACAGTATATCTACTTTAAGTTTTAGAAGTCTTATTAGGGCTGCACGATTAATCCCTTTAAGATCACAGTCTTGATTCAGGCCTTAAACTCATTTCATAACCACCTTTTTATCACCAACTGAAAGATATTTTTATACTAAAGAGAAACCAAACAAAAGCAAACATGTCATTCCACCAACCTGGGTAAGGAATGCTTCCATAGGTGATGATCTCATAGAGCAAGACACCAAAAGACCAGACGTCGGACTTGTTGGAGAACTTTCCATGGCTGATGGCCTCGGGAG
This sequence comes from Toxotes lorentzi, assembly GCA_037833715.1. Lineage (NCBI taxonomy): Eukaryota > Metazoa > Chordata > Actinopteri > Toxotidae > Toxotes > Toxotes lorentzi. The sequence goes on from JBBMJY010000012.1 coordinate 23,708,730, forward strand.
CGCTCCACTTGTAGGGAATCTTTTTGTCTTCTGTGATGTAGAACGGCTCCTGGATGAAAAAGCTTCGTCTTTAAAAACGTGATTCTTCATTTCGCTTCAAAAAAAGATGCACAACCCCCGCCCCCTCCTCCCCTCCTCCCCCTCCTCCCCCTCCTCCCTGCTTACCTTGATCACTCTGGCCAGCCCAAAGTCAGCCACCTTACAGATGTAGTCACCTCCAACCAGGACGTTTCGAGCCGCCAAGTCTCTGTGGATGCTGTTCTTCTCCTCCAGGTACGACATCCCATCAGCCACCTGGGCCCCCATGTCAATGAGTGATGCAATGTCTTGACCCTGACCCTCTGGACCTGAGACAGATAAAAGAAACGCAGAAAAGAACTCAGACCACAGAAAGGTTAAAAAGCCCGAAGTACTAAAAAGTAAATAGCCCTGGGATGACAACAACAACAACATGGATCATTTACAGCACATTTTTAATCTATAGAAAGTGAACATAATTAATCTGATATGTTACTAATGTCCCAGATGATACTGTGTTTGTTTGGATTATGCTTATGTGGCTGATTTTAGATCACACTTAACTAGGTAAAAGATAACCAACCATAATCAGTCTCAGCCCCTAACCCTAACCTTTACCCCGGGGCATAAAACTCGAGTTTTATGCCCCGGGGTAAAGAGTGGAATAACAGTGAGTTTCACCTCTGAGGAAGTGGAGCAGGCTGCCCTTCTCCATCAGCTCAGTGATGATGTAGTAAGGTGCTGAGGCTGTGCACACAGCAAACAGAGAGATGAGGTGACGATGCCGGAGGCTCTTCAAGATCTGAACTTCCCTCTGAAACTCGCGGTGGTTCAGCTCAGAGTCTAGAGGAAGAGACAGAAAGAGAATTGAAAGAATAACTGGGGATGAAAAAGAGGAACAGAAGAAGGGAGAGAAGAAGAGAAGCAAAGCATATGCACCACTTTGAAGTCTTGACACTTTAACAAATATTGACTAAGTAAAAAACGAGTCATCGAAATAAAGGAAGACGAACTGTGTTGCTTACCAAATATACTGTGAGTCAAAGCTTGACAGAGCGAAAATGTCGAACATGGGATTTTCTGTGTTTTGCAAACATTAGGCGATCAGAAATGATATTGCAGTTTTGATGCTATGTGTTGTTTTTGTGTAAATCATGCCGCTGCAGTAACTGTACACTGTACTGTATTTATGCAGCACCAGTGCCCTGTTTGAGACACACAGGAGGGAAATACCATTTCTTAAAAAATAGACTGATGCTCTGATCAATATCAGAAAATTATTCACATGTTGAACTATATTCTATTATCTGTTACGGCCCGTGAAGTACGGACACGGCTACTTTACCGTGGCCACAGAGAATTTGTGTCTGGTGAAACTATGAAACTGGTCACCTCAGCCATGATTTTAACCGCCGCTCTAAATCAGGTGTATTCTCTGGTTCCAGCTTTTCTTTGTTTCATGTCTTTGTAAATTGAAGCTCTTTGGGTTTTGGAGCCGTCTCCTTGTTTGTGATGGACTCTACCGTTTTCATGTGTCGTCATATTTGATGACACCTTTGTGACAGTAATAGAAGTGGAAACATTTATAAGAGTATAGATGTGCTTGTAATACTACAGAGTGCCTTTATAAAGGCAGCGTCCATGTTTTTCTCCAGGCGACTTTTGTCACAAGCGTGACTCTGAAATGAAAACGAGCAGATCCTGGGTTTAGTGCTGAGCTCTGGTACACGCTGCAGATCATGACAAACGCCAAGAAACTATGAGAATCATCTGCTTGAGCTTTGAAGAGTCATTACTGAGCTCACAGACCAGTTTTAGTGGCTGTGCTTCATGTTTCTGAAATGACCTCAACTGAGCTCTCCCACACTGTGACTTCACTTTCTACAGGTGTGTGTTACACACCGCTGATCCATTTGTCCAGAACAAAACCAACATATTGTGACTACTTAAAGAACAGAGAGACAGAAATTAGCATTGGCCACGTTTTATGCCTGAAGGATGAATTTTCTACTCGGAAAGAACAAACGAATTCCACCAGCTGTTGCAGTTTTGATGAGCAGTCCAACCATGTGTCCTTAAATTCCACCCATAACAGTGATGCCTGCGTTTCCAGTTATGAATGATAGTGTTTCAATGGGAATCACCGTGATTGGTGTGGAAATAACTCTTCACTCGCTCATTCTGCCTTCACTGATTAAACCACTCCCAGTTTCACTGAAATGTTGTCTAACGTGTTTTTGACAATGGATATTTATTTTGTCATCTACAACTCTGCGTTTTAGATCTACTGTGACACAGAAACCGGAAAACGTACTGTCAGGGTTTATAGGTGAAAGGACTGAGTCAGGTGTCAGTGATTATTAATCTGGCACAATGAGGACATTAAATCCAGCAGATACAGGTCAGGAGCTTCAGTCAGTGTTCACATCAAACGTCAGCGTAAGGGAAAAACCTGAAACTGCTGATCTCCACACACAACACATGGAATCAGTGAGAAATCACAGCTCGCAATAACACGAAAATTAATTTGAATAAATAAATAAATAAACTTTATTTTATTAATGCCAAGAAGAGAGAGCTGATTGAGATGGGCTGATTCCTGTTTTTGACTCTAAACAAATGTGAGCGAGCTGGTGCAAAAGCTCATCACATTACAGACCTACGACAAGTTATTTTCAGAACTGATTATTAGGAAGTGTATGAAAGGTCAAAACTGAGAAAAATGCCCATAAAAATTTCCCAGAAGCTGAGATGAAATATTCAGTTTACAACAGAAAAAAGCAGGTTTTGCATGTGAAAAGATCGTTTGCTGTTTTTTCTCGATAAAGTCACTTAAATGATTGAGTAGAAAACAGTTGGCTCAAAATGTGTTTTTATATCTGCTGATCAATTAATAAACCAATTGTTTCAGCACTACCTTTGTTTCAGACAAACCCGTGTCAAAACAGGGTTTAATGAAGTATCAGTTAATCTGTAAACGAGACTGCACATCTGTGAATCACCTGTGAATAAAAAACAAAAACATAACAATGGTGAAAAACTTCTGTCGAGCCTGCTGCTGTCAGCAGACTGCACACCCAAACGCTGAATGCCCATCAGAAACTTAAACTGATCAACTCCACCACTTTATTAAAACTGTATCACTCTGAAAATTAGTTTGGAGCTGAAGGGATGTTTCCCTCTTTATATATATACTGAACTTTTGAGATTGGTGGACTTTAGTGGCAAAGAGGTGAGATGAGACATGATGAAATACCACTTTTGATGATCTTGATGGCGACATTAATGTGGTTTTTCCAGCGTCCCCGGTAGACATCAGCGAAGTAGCCGCTGCCCAGCTCCTCCTCCAGGGTGAACTCCTCTTTCGGGAGCTCCCACTCATCCACCGTAAAATGATTCAAGTCTGGTGTGTTGGGCTTTTTCTAATGCAGGAAACACACATACACACATTTTTAGGACACACATACAGCACATACACTCCCATTTAAAAGGGTATTGTATGTCCCTGTCACACACACAATGTTTCCATCAGTCTCAAAGTCACTGAAAAATTTGAAAGTGTGACGTGTAGAGAAATTTGATTCGACTGCATTTCTTTAAAGCCCTATAGTTTTCATCCATTATCTCCCTGGTACCTACGTCAGCAGCGTCATTTCCTAAAAGAAGCTTTGTGTTTTCAAGCTCAGAGTCAAGAAAACAACTTAGCACATGTGCAAACACAAGGAAGCAGCTTACCATCCAGCGCTCTTACCACAAATGTATCAGAAATAAGAGGAACTAACAAATTAAACAAAAAGGTAGAACCACAACTTGTCCTACCCTCTTGCAGGGACTTCCTAGTCTGCCTGCATTGTTCAGGCTCTTGATGCTGTAGTGCTCCACCAGGTCAATCAGAGAGCTGAAGTAATGGTTGTGCTCCACATTAAAATGACCCTCATCTGCTTGGTGGATTTTAAAATGCTTCACCCGATTGCTTGACTTCACTGCAGAAAGATTCACACACATGCACAAAGTCAGGAACAAGCAGATGTGATTTAAAAAAAAACAAAAAAAAAAACGCAGCCCCCAGCTGCGGTTTTCTCCTTAAGATGTCTTCATTACTAAGGAACTGTAGTTTTAAACTGTGGCTGAAACCTTCCATCAGCTTCCAGAGAGAAGTGAAAACCTGAGGGGCTTTACACAGAGGAACTTAAAGCTCTTATTAGAATGGAATTCAAATTAAACTTCATATTGTTGCTGCGGTTGTTTCTTTAATGCTGCAGTTAAACATGTCTAAATGTGAGAGGAAGGCCAAACTGGACCAACAGAAGTTTATTCATTGTCTGATAGGCCAAAGAAGCTTTCAGGCCTTTGGGTTTGCTTGCTGAGCACGGTCTGGTACACCTGCCGCTGTTTCACTCTGAGTCGCATCTGTGTCCCTGCAGCCGTCTTTTGTAACGGGCTGTGGGAAAAAGGCTTTTGAGGCTGCAATGCCATGAGTGGCCACTGGGGCTGAGTGTCCCAGGACTCTTACAATATCCATACACTAAACAGGACACTTTGGCACAGATGGAGTGATGGAGGAAAAACAGCTGGATAGTTAAACTTTAAAAAAAAAAATGAAATCTGTGCCACACGACCCCCTGTTTCCAGTCTTTGTGCTAAGCTATGCTAACTGGCTGCAGGCTGTAGCTTCATACTGAACATAGAGACGTGCGAGTGGCATCAATCTTCTCATCTAAATCTGGGCCAACAGGCATATTTTCCAACATGTCTGTTAATTGAATTAGCTGCTTCAGAGGAGTTTCAGCTTTGGCACATCAGCAGGGTCAGAGTCTTGTAGCCAGGTTGACTTTCCTCTGCCATCTCAAGTTTCTGATTTTCATCATTTTATACATTTCCTTCACGGAATCACCCTTTTTTCCCAAATGCCCTGTTTGTGACCCTTCATGCCTGGGTTTCCTTCTTCACCCCTCCCCCTCCGGTCTTGCCTGAAAGAACATATCCAACGTTGTCTTTCTCACTGTATCGGATGAGGAAAGCTCCCTCATTATTTTCAGGTCCCATCAGGTGGCTTTGGGCCTCAAAGCGGTTCATTGTCCCAAAATACCATCTGAATACAGGAAGACATAAATAAAAGTAATTATTAGGAAGTGGTAGCATGACATCAGACTTTAAAGCTGTGATAATCAAATTAATGATCTGAGATACTGAGTAAATAGTAGAAAATATATTCTGAAACCATCGGGCGACTGATACTGTGGTGGTGTTTAATGGTGCTTCCTCACTGTAAAACAGCACATAACAGGACAAACATACAAAAACAGAGAACCTGCCTCAGGTTTTCATCAGTTCACTTATTATATGGATGCATTGAGCCCTCTTGTCTCTTAATCAAATCAGTTTTTGGCTCTGTGGTGTAGACTAACATCAGGTCTGACTGAATCACTATTCACATTTAGTCTGTTGTTCCTGGGGCTGGTTTCACAAAGATATTTAAAGATATTTAATACTAGTATGTGGTGTCAGGCCTCAGATTTAATTTTCCTCTTAGATCAGCCACGTGACTCCCAGGCTAACTGAGAACTAAGAGCCATATTTCCATGGTAATAATCAGTGGCTAAACATGTTTGTTTTTTTGTTTTTTTTAGAGCAAAACATGACAAATCAATCAACAGAAATGTAATCTGCAAGTTGTAGGTGATAATAATGTGTAATAATGTGTTGGGAATTTCACTAAACGATCTACTGACTGACATGATAACTGGCAGATTAATCAATATTGAAAAAATCATTAATCATTGTTCTACACTTTGGTGGAAACCATGTGACTCCAGTAGTAAATAAAACAAAGAAAATATTTATTTTGCAAACTGTGATTACCACCAATTTTACTGGTATTGTATCAGTGTAGCTAATGTTTTAATTGGATGAGAAATTATTTAAAAGATATATAATATAAAAAAGAGCAGCTCTATAATTATTGCAACTTTCCAGCACCTGCTGACATGTAGGAACTAGCACACTTTACACACTTCCCATTCTACTGAAGCAATAAACTGAGAGACAAACAAAACAAGAAGTGGCGAGGCTGACTGTTGTCATGTTTGCAGTCCAGTTTGTATCACTGCTTAGACACACACACACACACACACACACAGGACTGACATTATGAAAGGTGTTCTTTACAACAGGGTGGGAGATCTGAGATTCTGTTTGTGATGCAGAAAAGTGGGAAGAATCAAGAGCGAGATCTTTCTCTTGATATGAGGTTGTAGCTTTACGAACGCTCTCTTGCTGTGGAGACAAAGGGAAATGGATTCACAGCAGCAGAATGAGGCAGGTTATGGAGAAGTCGCTGCAGCGTTTTTTTTAATCCAAAGCTCCAGACGAAAAGATAAAATTTGTGAGGATGAGTGACGTGATGACAGATTTATTTACGTATTCATTTAGTGAATGTTCAACTTTTACTAGAAGCTTTTGCTCATATGAGTTTTTCTTCAATAGATCCAATCTGATTTAAAAATTCTGACTAATTTAAACTGTGGTAGGGCAGGTGTGGCCTAGTAGTGGAAGCTGAACGCGTACGTATACCATGTTTCCTGAAAATCTAAATATATGTAATATATAAAAATAAACAGAAATAACTAAGGTTATGTTTACAAAATGCAAATCATTGGAGAAAAAAACAATAACTGTGATTAATTTCTTTGCTGCCCGACAGGTGGTCAGAAATGTGGTTTTAAAGTTTAAACATTCATATGTTTAATCAGATCTGGTCCAGCCAGATCCACATACTGAAGAAGTGCCACTGCAAACCTTAATGATCTGAAACGATGTCGTAATTTGCCACATTAAAACATGAAAAATGTAAATAGTTTTGTTAAAATACAAATACAAGTCCAACGAGTTGCACTGCAATCCCAGAGTGTTGCACATGGTGCAGGTTAGAGGAACTGGAATTTGTGATAATGCACATTTCCTCCTGTTTGACATTATAACTGTTTACTACTGGTTACGTTTATGCTTCTGTGTCGAGTCTCTGCAGAAAGACTGTTCGACCTGTAAATCTGTAAATCAGTTCAGCTCTCCCTTTAAAATTTCTGGGTTTTTTTTACACAAAAAAATGTACAAAGCCGAGACTGGATCTTCACCAGGTTTAATAGGTTTAATATTAAATTAAACGTTGTATTTTACTCCAGTGTAATAAAACAGACATTTTAAAGGGAGACCTGAGGCAGAAATCACAGTTACAGTCCTGGAGTTCCTGGAAAGGACTGGTGTGTGTGTGTGTGTGTGTGTGTGTGTGTGTGTGTGTGTGTGTGTGTGTGCGTGTGTGCGCGCGCGCGCGTGTGCGTGTGTTGAGTGGCTGGAAGAACAGAGGATACGTGCAGTTTAATGTGATCCATGACAAAATCACTGCAGTGTGTTATAGATCGGAGCCAGATTAGATTTGACCATTGAACTGTGCCTTGTTGCGTTCACTGTCCGTCTGTCTCCTCTGTGTATCCGGGCTTCACGCAGCGCTTCCTGGTGATTTTTTACATTTTTATATCGGGGACATTATAATTTACTTCTCAACGCGTCTTTCATGACATTTTCCTCCATTACGATCAGTATCACCCGCACAGTAACGACACACCTGGACATTTTCATAGAATTAGATTTTTTTTTTTTTTTTTTTAATTAGCCTGTGATTTTTATTTTTATTTATTTTTTTAACTTGCATAACAAGTCAACGCACAGTAATCTGAAGCAGTAGGAAGGAAAAGCATTGACCCTCAACTTAGAAAGTTGATAAGGAGAAGTGGTTGGAGATGATCCCGAGGCTAAAGGTACCTACACGGTCACTGGTTTCTGAGGTTTTAGTATTCTAACACTCACGGCTGCTTGTTCAGGGACTCGGCTCGGACCAGGTAGTTGTTGGGTACTATCCCGGTGTCCAGGACGCGCCCGTTCTTGTCGATCTTCCGCGCGATCCACCAGTTCCCACTGCGGCTGATTACACTGAACAGATCCCCCTCTTGGAACGACAGCTCATCTTCGTGCCGGGCTTCAAACGGCCACACCGCCGTGTAGATGGAGCTGCTCTCGGTTACGGTCTCCTGCGGCGCCGCGCTCGGCGGCGGTCTCACCTCAACGCCGGCGTCACGGCTGCTTTCTCTCCCTCCTTCACCACCACTACCACCGCTTAGTCCTCCTCCTCCTTCTCCAGGAGAAGCTTTTTTCTCGCTGAAAATTCGGCGCCATAGCGATTCCAGACATGGACAAGCTCTCTGCACACACTCCCCCATAGATAACCATGAATGGCCCCGGCTCAGAGCCGCCTTATCTCCCCCTCCTGCCTCTGTGCGCTTTAGCTGAGCCGGCCGACTACACCTGTCGGACAGGTAGAGAGGATGGAGCGCGAGGAATCCCCGGAATGCCTTACAGAGAAACTGCTGCTGAGTCAATCCCGTGTCTGCTCCGCTCAGAGGACTGACAACAACTTCCTTATGCCAGGCAAACATAAAATACATGTGAACCCCGCCTATGATCTGACAGACGCCTCACCATGCTGCTGTCTCTATGACTGTAGATGGATAATGGCAGGCAGTGTCAGAGAGGTATTCATTATTGAATGGAGTTCATTATTGAGGCTGTGGTTTGCAGTGGTGTTGAACTGAGCTGGATTATGTTGAGAGATGTTTCTGATGTTTTGAATCACCAGGCTCTACAGAGTTTTTAGACTATATGGCCCTGTGGTGGAGACCTGACGTGGAGTCTTCTCAGAACTAGACAGGGTAGCGGCAGATTCCAAGAACTGACGTGTTCTGAATATTTCTTTAAATAAGAACCCTGATAAGCTTTGGTTTTGAGAAACCAGGGTTCATCCAGGTTTGATTATGATTGGAAAACTGGAGGACACTGTTAGAAGCATACAGACGTGTTTAATGACCAGGAGCCTTATTTATCAAATTCTGCATAGAACAAGTTCTAAATGGGAAAGAGCTCTTCATACGAGGAGGAAGATTGCAGGCCGTCATAGTTTACAGCTGTTTGGGAGCGAATAAACACAAACAGCCCGGCAGTCGAGTTGTTTTCTGTATGAAGACGTCTTACTATAGAGCCACAGGTGCTCACTGATGTAGGGAAAGCATGAGGAAATAGAAGCATTAATGTCCTAATTATACCCTGAAAGAAATTAATACATAATTACTCCAATAAACACAGAAGAGCAGAGCCATGAGAAACATTAGTTTACATCTGTCTGGGCTGTTTCTCTGTAATTTAACAGGTTTCCTGTGATTAAACCTGTGGACCAGCAGTTCCCCTCTTAGTCAGGAAGCTACTTCCCTCTGATAGGTGGAGTGCTCTGTAAGCACATGACAAAGAGAGTAGATGTTATAAAAAATTACAGACACATTTCAAAACAATACTTAAAATACTTTATTCTTTGCACTACTGGTGTTTGGTACCTGACGGCACACAGCCTAAAACACAGAACTCAATCTTGTGATTTGGTGATTATGGCTCAAGTTTCCTGAACCTGGCTTTGTCTTCTGTAACTGTCATGCATAAAAGACCAAAGTTGCATTGTTCTCAAATTGCATTGCATTGCAACACTCTTGTACAATTTGGTGGTGCAGAAATCCCAGTCCCCGCCCTCAGAAAGAGTCTTCTGGATATGGCTGATTCACTGCGCAGGTCTTTTTGCCTTAGTGTTCATTTTTGTAGTTTTTACTGTCCATATTTTGTAGTTTAGTACGTGTACAGTCTGTATTGTAAACATGAGCACTCGAGTTGTACCTGGCCATTAGTGTGGGCCTGTAGAAGAGCTTTAATAACTTAAGGCCTGTACACATGGCACTGTGGGCCACTGGCTTTTCAAGCACTGGGTTCAGCCATTATAAAAACAATTCCCATTCAGTACTAGAGAAACTGGTATCCAGATATGTAACAAGCTTCTCTCCCTTCCCAGCAGATGGGCTGAACAAAATACTTTATGCTTGTGGTTAATAAGACGAACAGTGTGTAACCATGCTAGGGTCCCCATTAAGCCAGAAAACCAAACTGGCAGATGGATGAAAAATACAGCGAAAGCGAAAGTTTGTCCCGAGGATGGTGGAAGGGTTTATCCTCTGAACACTTCTGAGGTTTACTTGCTGTGCTTGATCAGTGATGACATGCACGATATGCTCTGTAACTTTCTTTAATATAGTGCATTGCTACACTGCCAGTGGTTAGCATGTATGCTAATTAGCATGCTAACATGTTACCGTTTGCATGCTTGTTAGCACTAAAACAACAGTTCAGCATTTCTGGAAATCAGTTTATTCTCTTCACTCGCCAAGAGACTTGTACGGGAAAATCAATACCACTCTGTATGTATGTCTGTAGGTGAAACGAGATTGTCCGGCAGCCGGCGGAGACTCACACGGCTGCTTTTCACAGAGGAACAGTTAAAGTACTAGTGTTACCTGTAAGATTTACATTCTGTTTGAGTACGAGTTAAGCAAACTAGATATAATAATTTGTGGGTGAGATTAACAGGTGTTGGTGGGTGTATTTTCAGGCTAGCTCTTTCCCCCCTGTCTAGGCTAATAGGGTCCAGACTTCCTTGTTAATGTACAGACATGAGTGGTATCAAGCTTCTCATCTAACTCTCAGCAAGAGCTTGAGAAAGAATAGATCTAAAAATATTGAACTATTATTTTAAAGAATTCTGATGGTCTTAAAACAACACTTCCATGTATTATAAGAGCTATAGGCTGCTGTAATCATTCCTCTTGCCCATAATGGCTGTGAAGAGATACCTTTGACCTTTAACCTCAAAGGTTGGTCATCATAATAAGATACTGCAACTCAAAAAGTGTTGGGCAGGAGGAAACTCTGACTTGATGGTAGTGCTAGAAGTAAAAGTCATGGGGTCACCAAAGCTGTTAAATTCATCCTTTGGGGATCGTGAAGGTCTGTAACTTCATGGCAATCAATCCAATCTGTGTCGAGATCTTTCTCTCTAGACCACAGAGCTGGACCAACAGACCGGCTCACATCATCCTTGTAGTAGGCCCCAAGCATGGATAAAAACCCAGCAAGCATTTAATTATTGCACATAACCTCAATTTTAGCACTGGCTTTGCAGTGAAAAGACAGGTGGTTAGTTTAAGTCCTGCCCTGTGATTTCATAACATTTCAAAGTGTGCATACACGGACATGGCACATACAGAAGTAATAAAATATCATTTATAAAACAGAGAAGGGTATAAAATTAAAAACAGTTGGTGCTGTGAATGTGCTGAGGGTTTTAGTGTTACGTTTCTTTTAGGCAGGAGTGTATTTACACACCTTTCCCAGGCTATTTTCAGTCATTCATTTAACGGCCTCACTGTCTTTTAACTTATAAAATTAAGTATTCCTCATTTTCCTCCTCAGTTTCCCCTCTTTCTTATTTGATTTGGTGAGCGTCCTCTCCATCATCTCTCCATCTTCACATGTGTATGTCCGTTTCTGATGCTCTTCATCCCTCTGTCCTTTAAAGTACATATACCCTGTTGTGGAAGTGTATTGCATAGGGGGAGGAGAATATTCCTTTCTATTTCTCACCCCCCTTTCCTTCCTCCCTCGTTTTTGTAATCCATCCTTCTGTTGAAGACCAGTCGCAGAGGATCTGCTCTTGCATTCTCTAATTGTCCTTTTCTTTCTCCGTGTCTCCTTCTTTCTATACCTCTATGGTCTTGAAATATATCCTGGCATAGATTGTATCCAGCTGGCTGTGCAAGGCGTGGAAGGAGGGTCTCTTGGAGGGCTCAGCGGCCCAGCAGTCCATCATGATACGGTAAATATTCTGAGGACAGCGGGTTGGGCAAGGCAGCCGAAAACCTGATGACAGCAGATCCAACACCTCCTTATTGCTTTTTCCTAAAGTAGATTAAAAAAAGAAAAAAAAAGAAAAGCAGAGTTCACTCGTTTTTTTAACCTTTTTTTTTTACAGGCACATTTCATGGTGCAGCAACCACAGGTGTGATAACATCAACACCTGCTGCAAGAGCTCAAGTTTGAAAGTAGTACATGTTATGATCCACTTGTGAACAAATTCCATGCAAAGACCAAAATGACAGTGTATTATTCTGTCTCTCAGTACTTTCTCCTTCTGTCCTAAATGTCTCAATATTTAAAAAATCAGGCTGCCCATCTGGACGTAGGTAACTGCACTTTTTTTGTAGTTCATATAGTCATCTAAAGAGTGCTCTAGTACAGCAACAGTTTACATATTCTCTAAAAAAAAAAGGTATAAAACAGGGGACACTGTACCTTCATAAGGCATTTTGCCACGTGACATCATTTCATACAGCAGCACGCCAAACGACCAAACATCCGATTTGACAGAGAATCGCTGGTAAATTGCCGCCTCTGGAGCCGTCCACCGCACTGGGATCTTTGTGTTTCGACTCGCTGTGTACACACTGTCCTGAGGAGAGAGAACATAAAGGGTTAACAGGACAGACATGCACACTTGAACTTTAACGTCGCAGTTCTTAGCGACGTTAAAGTTATGTTTCTCAAATTTAAGACTGTTGGAGGCTCATGGGAAATTCACACAGTGGTTCTCCTTATTTATCTGTCGTCTATCGTCACAGTAGATTTGTTCCATCTGCTTTAAACCCAAACCCTTAACTTTCCACATGTTCCAAATCAGGTCACTGAAAAGGTCAAACTACAACAGAGACGTAGTTGCCTTTGTGTGTGTCCTTGTTGTGTGTACATAGTTTAGCTAGCTGAATGAAAATGTCCTTGACAGTCCAGGTGAAGTCTTTTATTAACTCATTTGTCTGCTTTTTTTTCCCCGGTGCTCAGAGCAGCAGAAACAAGTTATCAACAGAACTTAGATATTTTTTCTGTTTAAGTTGATCCGGAAAATGTGTTTGCAAACAGTTCTATTTACACATCCAGTAGACACACAGCATTTGCATTGATTAGGCCTGGGAGTGGTGTCTCTGTCCAGCCTTCAGCTCCTGAGGGAAATGTCTGTCCATTCACTAACTGTGTGTGTGTGCTGTTCTGAGCAGGCAGTGCACAGTAGGTGTATTATTACAGAGAACAGCTGCTTTCCATGTTTGTAAATGACACTGGTGAGCAGTGAGTGTGTAATGGATGGATGGTATGGAAACAGTTGTGGCTGTAAAACCAAAACAAAGGACTAAAAGATGCTGAAACACTGTGAAAAACATGGACATGTTCTCATCTTTATAGGGAACTGGGCCGTGTTTAAATGACTGTATATGTGAGTACAGAGACGCAAACATGTAAAGAACTGAAACCGGCTAATTAGTGACACTGAGCTTTAGCTTTAGCTTTAGCTACCGTCCACTGAAAGTAGTCGTTTACAGCGTGGTTATGATGTATTCATGTTTAAATGACACACAGAACATTCAAGCTGCCCTCCTTACCCTTATAATCCGAGCCAGTCCAAAGTCGGCCACCTTGCAGACCAGATCGTCTCCCACCAGGATGTTCCTGGCAGCCAGGTCTCTGTGGACGATGTTCCTGTCCTCCAGGTAGGCCATGCCCTCCGCGATCTGACTGCCCATGTAGATCAGATGAGCTGATGTCAGCACCTGGCCTTCAGCCGCTGAGAACACACACCGTCAGTGGAGCAGATGAATCAGCATGGTTGTGTTTTATAACTGAGCAGGTCTGAGTTTTGATACAGATACAAAAACAATACAACAGCAACAACATGAGCAGTTTTTAATCAGGATCCCAGCCCAGTGAGCTGGTGGACAAAAATCAAGTGAACCAAGGGCCACCTTCTTTTTGAATTCTTATTTTTTCTTGGCAGACACTTTTGACCAAAGTGACGCAGAATTGCCTTCAGGGTTAATAGGTACAAGAGCTGGGAATGAATCCTCTCTAACAGATAAAGGCAGGTTCAGTTCCACAGTAAAGCTAAAGGTTTACTGCTGTGCACATAAACAAACTGTCTCATTAGAAAAACTGTTCTTTGAGGAACACATTCCATTCTTCTCCTATTTGGAATAATCAGGATGTGATGTGATTTGCAGGTGAAAGCTTGTACCAACAATAGAAACAGTTTTTCTATTTCCAGTGTTACTTCCACACAGGAGGCTGATAATGATGACAGATCCTTATCTGCAAGGGCAGAGGAGGAATTATGATCAAAGACAAACATTATTTTAGCTTACAAGCATTACATAGCATTATTTCCTGTGTGTGTGAAGGCTTTCAGGGAAGTACAGTGGAACGTATTAGTGCAACCACAAAGCTAACTGTATGCAGAAGGTAGATAAGTACAGAAACCACACACACACACACACACACACACACACACACACACACAGGAGGAATAAAAACCATCCACCGGTATGAGAAACATCGGAGTCAAACCCTTCACTAAGGCTCCTTGTGATTAAAGCCTTTTGTAAAATGTCAGAACAATATTTCTCTGCCAGGACGCAGATTATAATTCCATTTGCTCTGGATTTCAGGGGGAAGAGATTTAACGTCACTTGGCCTAAATACTATTTCAGAGGGTTTTCCAAAAAAAAAAAAAAAAAAAAAACCCAAATGTCTGAGTCTGAATTCCTCAAACCTGAGAAAAGCAAAATTAAAGCAACAGTGGAGTCTCCTCTTTTCAAAAACATGTGTGATGTTTAGAAACTGGAAATAAACCAAAGTTTTTCACCTGATTCACCATCAGATTTACTCTAAATATCACAGGCATTTTAACTTTTGTGACTCTGCCTCTGTTATGTGTGTGTGTGTGTGTGTGTGTGTGTGTGTGTGTGTGTGTGTGTGTGAGCACTCACAGGCGAGGTAGGACTTGAGGCTTCCTTTGCTCATGAGTTCGGTCACGATGTACACCGGCTCTCCTCTGGAGCACATGGCCAACAGCTGGATCAGCTTCGGGTGATGGAGGCTCTTCAGCGCCTGAACCTCCTTCACAAACTCGTCCTGCTTTGTGTCCTCTGGAGGAAGAGGAGGAGGAGGAGGAGGAGAAACCTTGGTGAATTTATCCTTTATCGGATGATTCTTGTCTTTGTGTTCACTGCTTCTTTCCTTTCATGGTGTGTATCTGTGAGTTCTAACAAACGTCAAATGAATTCTCTTCATCATAAAAAAATCTTCAGAGCTTGTTTGAATATTTCTCCACCTCCATTTTCTCTCCTCTCATGTTTTCTGTCCGTATGTTTGTTTTTAGTTTCAGCCTCTGAAGCTCCTGAATGAACCACATTTTTTTGGCAGGGTTGTCGTGATCACAATGCACCAGCTAATACCTGCAAGCCCACATTCCAGGTAAGACACCTTACATCATGTATTGTGTTGCATTGGGCTCATTTTTCTGTTTACCTTGAAAGAAAAACAAAAATTGCCATGGTAACTTTACTAAGTTGTAAAATCCTGACAGAGAGAGACTGCTGTTGTGTCAGAATCCGATAAACATTAAACTGGACTTCCTGGTTCATATTTTATCTTCTCAGCAGCTCCTGTAGTAACACACCCAAGCCTGTGCTGTTGTCGGTAATAGAGCCAACGTCCCTGCACCCGTACCTTGTTTCAGCATCTTTATAGCCACCTTCTTGTTCTCTGAGGTCCACAGAGCCTCCCACACCTCTCCGAAGTGCCCCTCTCCCAGTTTCTTGTGGAGTTTGAACTCCTCTCGAGGCCTCTCCCACGGCTCCATGTCAAACAGCTCCCGCTGCACAGAGACAACAGGTCAGTTCAACACAGCTGGACACACAGTGCTGCAGTGTTGACACATTTTATTAACACTGATGGATTGTGGATCTTTAAATATGGTTTTACAGTAACTCCTGACACTGCACAACACAAGGTGCTGACACAGAAACAGGGCGGACAGAATTGATTTGACCCCTGTATGTTAGAGCGATAAAATGTAATGAATGAATTAACAGATAATTAGACATCATTCATGTATAAATAAGATCAAGTTTATATATATGTATTTTAAAAGATGCACAGAGCAGCTTGTTGGTCGACGTTAGCTCTGTGTTGCCTCAGCGTTGTTGCTTTAATCATGTTTAAAAAAATTAAAAACTCCACGTTTAGTTTTTCTTTGCTGCTGAAGCTTCGACAACACAGAACACACAACAGCTGCTTTGTGCACAAACAGAAACAGCTCAGATGGTGACGTCCAAAACAAACAAACAAACAAACAAACAAACTAAAACAAACAAACTGAAATAAATGACATTTGGGTTCAGTCTCTTGCTACGTAAGAAGTGACTCAAAGTAGTTAGTGGCCCTTTTTAATGGCAGAACATTTCAAAACGTTCCAAACGCCTGTGTCTGATTTTCCAAAAGCAGATTGATTCCTGTGTCTGAGACGATCAAACATTAGACTGTAGGTCGAGTGAAGCTGCAGCAAAGAATGATGAGAGAAAATAATCAAATCTGGATTTAAAACAGTCTATACTATAAATCCTATACAGTAGAATTATACAAATTATATAATTATAATTTCGCAATCTTAAATCATGAATATAATATTCAGGAACATGATTTAAAAAAACATCTAGGCAGCCTTGACATGTTTATCTTCATTTATTGTATTTTCTTGATGATTTACTGATAATTTCAGACCCAAACATTAAAACCCTGATATGAGCTGAGATGAAGTTTGGGGCTTTAAAGATGCTGCTGGAGACAAACATAAAAAACAACCAAAAAAAAAATGAAGTGGCTGATTCTTAAAACCCTTCTGGAATCACAGCAGGTCAATGAGCTGAAGTAGAGTCATGAAATGCAAGTGGCACGAATAAAAGTCAATATTTAAATATAATGAATGAATTCATTCTGATGTTTGCTGTTTCTATAGCATAATATCTATATATAAAAGCTTGTGAAATAGTTTAAGTAGTTCTCATTCAGAGTTTGAGGTTTCTGGTGATTAGATGAGGAAACTGTAATTTTCTTAAATACATAGAACAGATGTAATTTTCCTGTTTTCATTGTGTGAGTTTGACTGCAGCTCTTTGAACTGGAGCTCCATTCCATTCTCCTCCTCTGCTGCTGATTAATGGTTTAATGGTAGAGGATGGAAACATCCATTTCTTTCTTCTTTTTCCTATTTTATCCAGAATCTGTTAAAGTTAGTTTTACACTTGGATGGACACCTGGCTTCTGACATGTTAATGCCACAGATATGGATTCTAATATCAGTACTGTGTGTTGACTTTACTCAGACGTGGTTAGTTCTCGTTCAGGGACTCTGATCTGCTCAGAGTTGCTCTGAGATTTAAAAATGTGTGACCCTGTGTAAATATAATGGATGAAATAAAGCAGGATTACATCTCGACTCAGGTCACAGAACAGGCCTCAGGTTTAACACCTGATCTCGTAATTATGAGATACAGATTTCTTTCTCTCCATTGAGTGCAGTGCCTCTGTGCATGTGCTGAGTCTGTGTTTTGTATTTGCTTGTGTGTGTTTGTGTGTGTTTGTGTCTCAGTGTGTCCGTAGCCTCGGACTCACAGCCTCCGCTGGAAGGGAAGAGAGAAGACGGAGGAATCACTGAGCGACCTCTGATAAAGAAGAAATACTGATCTGATGTTCTTAAACACGTTTTTTAATCCATGTTTTCACATCAGTTTATCCTTAAACGTCACTCAGAGCCTGCAACGCAAGTCTCAAACACGTGAAGAGGGTCTGCCGTCTCCAGATACTGAGAAACCTCGGTGAGCTCCGCTCTGTCGTCTCCCGCCGGGCTCAAACTGATGAGCCATGAATAAAGAATACAGCTCGCTGGGGGTTTAAATTAAGCTGCAGTGCAGAGATAACGCACGTAATTACAGCACGGCCATGTGATTTTATTCTGAAACGGCTTCAAATATTTTACTCTGCGGTTAATTACACCCCAAATACTGTACATTAGCCTTCTGTATTAATTTGAGCATAAGAAGCAGAAGACAACACTCATTAAAATTCCTTGAGCAATGTAACAACAGAAAGAGGAGCTCGGCCTTTGTTTCAGATTCAGACAAAAGCTGCTGGAGTGAAGAGACACTGGAATATTGGAACACTTGAATTAGCAGCATCAGTGGGAACTGTTAGCCAGAAGCTACTGAGTTATTATTATGGCTGCTGGTTTTCATTGAGAAATATTGCAAATGCTAATTTCTGCTTTTGAATTTCTGCGAGCTGAAGCGAAGATTCAGGTGCGCAGAGACGGAAAATGCACTAATATTACTAAACATTATTTTCAGGGAAACTTAATTATTATTTAAAGGTTGTTTAATAATCTGTGAAATTTTCTTCGTTGATTTTTAAAGCAGTTACATTTTTCATGTGAAGCTGAACCACAGCAGGTTGGTGACGTGACTGCAGTGATCCTGGATCCTGGATCCTGGATCACGGATCACGGATCTCTGTGTCTTGGACGGATTCAACTGTTAAATCACTGTTGGTGAGTCAGATTCAGATTCTCAGATCTCTTATGTTCTGAGTACATATGTACAACATGTGAAGTCGTGAACAGAGTTAAATTACACAGCTGTGAGTTTTTACCACAGAAATCAAACCTAAAGCTGACAGAATTTATTTTAGGACGAGTTCTTTGACACGGAGCTACGCTACAACTTCAGCCCTGATTATTTAGCCTGTATCTGTTTTACACTTTACGAATTGGCATCGTTAAAACCATGAAACGTTTGCTGAACTGTGTGTGTTTGGGACTTGACTGGATTGTGACACTGAGAAAGTTAAAAAGCAAACCAGCAATCGAACACTAAAGGTGTGTGTGTTCATTAATGGGCTTGTTGTTATTTTGTGATCAGTAAAGTTATTATTTTGCCTTTTAAGTGTGTTTGTGTTCTAAGTGCAGTTTTGTGAATGTCGGCCGTACGTTCAGGTGAGTGTGTGCGGGTTTTTGTGTCGCGTGTGCACCTCTGACATGAACATACAGCGTGAACGGATGATTCCGAAGCACATCCTGTGACCTCACGTGTTCAGTCCTCACTTCTGCAAAACGTTTACTTAACACAGTTATAAATCACGGCTTTCATTCTAACTGCACCAAGTGACACTGAAAACACTGTCAGTGTGACAGGAGTCGGTGCATGTGATGAACCTGCAGAGAACGGAGCCTTTTATTAAAGAGTCATTCATTGGTTTTACTTTTGTTGGAGGCAAACAGATCAAAGACGTTCTAATAACTGATAATGTTGGTGAGTGTGTTCTCTCTCTTTTACCAAACACTGAGGGAAATGTTTGGCCCTTAAACGTTTTTTTTTAATCCCCAGGGCGAGATTTTCAGTCTCCGGTGTGTTCAGCGTCTGGTCTCTGACTGTGTCTGTCTGCTGAGCAGGGAGAGAAATGTGGGCTCATCACAACGTTTTGCTGAAAACAGTTTCGTGCTGTGAAAGTTAAAGGCTGACGAACGTACCGAGACTGAACCAAAACAACGAGCTGAAGCTGGTGATGATGCTCTGCAGGTTCGTCATTTGACCCATTGTTAAATGAAATATTGATTAGTGCTGCTTTAAAGCTAGAGGTGAGGAAATGCATCGTATGCACGAGGGTCCAAACGTGGGGTTTTGGGGTCTGAGTCCTACCTGCTGGGCGCAGGGCTCCTCCAGCACGACTCCCAGGCTGCGGGGGGTTTTCTGATAGTAGGAGACGAGCTCCCCCAGCGTGGCGAAGGAGATCTTATCTGAGACGAAGTATGCACCGATGGTGGAGCGCTGGATCCTGAAGTGGTACACTTTCCCCTCACTCCGGGCTGAAGGGCGGGAGAGGAGAGTCACCGTTATCATCCCCACATCCTAACGTAACACTGAGCGATTATATTTCAGGCAGAAATAAAACGGCTGACCCTTATTACTCAGGTATTTCAACATCAAATTCAGAATTTAGCACTTTTCCAATGTGAATTCATTTTATTTGAGATGAAGATGGACTTCCTGTGTATTTGGGCTGAAAATGGCAGCAGGACAGAGAGAAACAGGGAGCAACACACACAAGGTAACTGTATTTAAACAGCATATTTCAGCAGCCATACATTTGCATAAAGTGTTTTTTATTAAATGTTAACCTGAGATGAAATAACTGAATGTTCCCCCGTCAGGTTATCTAAGCTTTATTTTCTCAGGTCTTACACTACACAAAAAAAAAACACTGAAGGCCTCCAGGGTCAGTACCATCCTTATTTAAAGTTTATGTGTAGAATTTGAAGAAAAACTCATTGAATTAAACACTTTAACAGTTTTCACTTGGATTGTCGACAAACATCTAAACTCTCGTGATTAAAATCATTTGAAAGAACCTGAAACTGTAAAACGTTTTAAAAATGTTTCCTCTTCGACATATATCGATGTTTCCTCATGGGAAAGTTACGGTCAGACACTGGCTGCCAAATGCAAATGAAACGGGATACGGACAGGGACACCTTAAATCACTCACATAAACTCGTTCTGCAGGAACGTGAAAACATGCATGTTAGTGTGGTTACAGACAGTAAATCAGACAGAAATGTGTGTAGCTGGGCCATAAATCAGAGTAACTGAAGGCGTGGTGTGTTCTGCCTTCACACTCATGCACGTATGCACACAGAGGACTGATGATGCATATTTCAGGACGAATGGCAGAGTGGAAATTAAATGTCCAACTGCAGCATTTTCCTCCTGGGACCTAAAGGACCTTGAAGGAGGAGGGGGAGGGAGAAGGGAGAGAGGGGGAGGACAGACAGGTAGATGAATGAAGTCGATGAAAGGACGGAGAGGAAAAGATAACTGAGGTTTTAAAGTCAACTCAAACAAATGTCCCGGCATCATGGACATCCATTAGAGACTTGGCTGTGGGCTCATTCAGGGTAAAAGTGTTGTCTGATGAGGACAATTAGGTCATTATGAGAGAAGACACCCTGTAACTGTCCATGAAACACTGAGCTGGGGTTAGGGTTAGAGAATAAACACATGGATGGATGGAGGGAGCAGTGGTGACGGTGCTTACCGGAGATGGTGTACTCATCGCTGTGACTCTCACTGATGCGAACCAGGAAGGAGCCATCTTTGTTTTGGGAGGCGAGGAGCAGCTTCTCAGCTTTCACTCGGTTTATGTTCCCGTAGTACCACCTGAGCAGAGACGAGATGCAAAGAGAGCGGGATGAATGAGTGATCACACAGCATGTGAAGGAATGAAACAAAGACTCACATCAAAGAATAACATGGGAGTGAGTGAATGAATGAATGAAAGTTGTATGGACGGAGAGAAGACCGACAAAAGGATGTGAAAGCAGACGTGCAGAAGCTCACACACAACAAAGCAAAAAAAAAAACAAAAGGTAAACACAGGTAAAACACACATACACACACCAACACACACACACGTCACATTTTGCATGTTGCCAGCTGACAGTCACAGAGTGAAGAAGGTAAACAAAAAGTAAATACAGTTACACAATTCTACCAACTGGTCCAGTCAGTTACAACAACAGGTTTCAGCAGCCGACGATTACAACCATTTTAAACCTACTGTACACACACACACACACACACACACAGTACTAGCCATTTAACCATAAATCAAGTGACGTATACAGAAGAGAACATTTATATTTATCCATAACATAAAGTCGCAGGACAGTGAGGACGTGTCTCACAGTTACAGTGCACAGTCACTGAGTCCTGCCTGTTCCCTCAGATCCCAGAAACGGACCTGTATTTACTTTAAACCGTCACAGAGGGCGTGTCCTCTCCATGACGCTCAGGTTTCACTGAAACTAACAGGCGGTGACTCGAGAACCAGCACAGAGAAAAGGACAAAAGGCTTCGGCCAGAGGATCTTCTACAGAGTCCTGAATCAAGGCACTCCACGCGTTTGTAAATGAGAGATTTCAGGTTTGGATTCTTAAGAAATGTTTTCACTTTGTCATGATGGGTTACTGAGTTTAGGCCTGAAATGGTGATTTAATCCATTTACAATAAAACCACAGTGAAGAGGTGTGAACGCTGAGGCCTTCAGTGATGAAGAGGAGGAGGAGAGCACACTGAGGCCAGCAGCAGGATCATCATATGAACGCTGATGGTTCTCTGAGCATTGTGCAGTAAAAACTACACACATTTAACTGAACCTCTTCTAATTTAGTGTCTGAGGATTTAATACAACAAACTAGAAAACACTCCACAGCTTCGGCCTGATAAAGGAGTCAGTGCTGCTGTTGCTGTTCTAGTGAAGTGCTCCTCATCTGCAGTGTCACTGGTGTGTTTGAGGACAGTGGGACATGTGGAGTCGGTGTCGGGTCAGCAACATGAAGAGAGACAGTGAAGTGAACCTTGGAGAGAGAGCTGGGCTGAAACATGATGATTCCCTGCAGCTGAATGAATAATGGAGGACCTGCAGCTGCACATGCAGGCTCTCAGCTACATTTAGCTCCAGCAGCAGGACAGGCTGCTTGTTTTACCTCCAAAGATCGGCGTTAAACTTCGCTTCAAACGGCAGAAGGATGAAATGATCGATCGATCGACAGACAATTAGTGTGCAACTCATTTTATAAAACCAAATGAGAAACCTCACGGCTTCCATCTTTGGGCTGTTGGTCTGATAAACTGAGGTACATGGATGTAAGCATGTGCTTTGAGGAACTGTGATCAGTTAATCAATAATGAAAATACATGAAGAAATCAGAAATCTTATAGATTAAAGTCAGTGTGAGTAACTTCAGGTTATATTACATCATTTCTCCCACTCATCTCAGAGTGAATTGGTTCATTTCACACCTGCAACTAAATCATTTTCATTATCGATTATTCCGCAGATCGATTAATCATCAATGTGTGAAATGTCAGAAGGACCAAAGCGAAGGGTTTCAAACGTCTCACTAACATTTCAAGGTCTGAGGATTCTGAGTTTCTGAAGTCTGACAAAGAAAAGCTGGAAATCATCTGAGATCTGAAATCATTTTAGCTTAAACTGAAAATGATTAGGAATGAATTCGACTAATCGTTTCGCTTTAGTTCGGTTTGTGTTCACCGGTTCAGAATGACACCTGTCTGTAACAGCACAGGTCAAACCTCGGTCAGCTTTTAATATCCGGAATTTCCAGCATTCAGAATCATCGTTTATGACTTTTCTGAATGCAAATTCTCAGAATCTCTCAAAGGACGGATTTCAGACCATGTTCGTGAGCTGTGGACACTTCGGTCCCTTCGCTGTCCCTCAGTGTCTCTGTCCTTTGAACACAGGTTACTGTGGATTCAGCTGATGTTTCTGAAACAGCAGGTTCAAGTCTAAGACCCCACATCAGCACCAAAGGATCAGGTGACGAGCTGCGGGACTGAAGATCCTGAACGGGAGCAGAGGATTTACTCACTTGTGTTTGGCGAACTCGTCCTGCAGCAGAGCAACGTAGTTCGCCGGGATCAGTCCGGACTCCAGAGACCCGGTCAGCTTCTTGGCCAGCACGTACTCCCCCCGCTTCTCAATCACCGACAGTTTGTCCCCCTCCTTCACCGTCAGCTCGTCGTCGCTGCGGGCCTCGAAGTCGAAAAGCGCCGCGTACAGCTGCACCGGCCGCTTCTTGGGCGAAGGGACGCGGATGTCGCCGGACACGGTGCGGATCTCCGCCGCCTGCGCTGCGGGGTTGGCGATGACATGGTTGTGGTTGGGGACGTTTGGGTAGCGGAAGTCGGGCCATATCCAGTTCCACAGCCGGTTTAAACACGGCATACATGAGCGACAGCAACTCTCCATCCCGGGACATGAAGGAGCGCTGCGGCGGGTTTATTCCAGGCTTTATTATGACACCGACCAATGGGACGCGTTTCAGGCTGAAGACGGCCTTTCACAGCCTACAGCCAGCAGCCGATCAGTCCTCCGGTTCCCCTCTCTTCCTCTGGCTGGAAACATAATGCACCGCCAGCAGCAATTGGGTAGATTATCCGGAGGAACCGGTTTTTTCTGTTGAGATCGTGGATCTTAGCTCCGCGCCTGCAGTGCGCACCGCGGCTGCGGGAATGCGGAAACGGGAATGGAGGCCATCCAAGTCGGATCGGTTCCCTGCAAGGACTCGGCGGCTCGACCCAAGACGAACCGAGAATGTGAGCACATGGCTCCCGAGAAAATGTTAATCCACAGTAATCTGGTGTAAGGGAGAAAATGTTGCAGCCGTTCACGTAAATCCGCCGAGGAAAAGGGGGAAGATGAAGGTGAGGCAGCGGCACGGTGCGTAAAAAGTTTGGGTTTGGCGCTCAGGCACAACCCCCGCTGCTCACACACCTGCGTACCGAGGGATACTGATGGGTGTGTGTGTGTGAGAGAGAGAGAGGGCGGGGGGTTAATGACAGTGAGGGTGTGTGTGTGTGTGTGTAGTTTCAGGCTACAGATGTGAGTCTGAGGTGCTGCTGAGTCGTTTCATCTCTTCTTCCTCTGGGTTTTTATTTATAGACCGTGGAGTCTAACGGCAGCCTTCACGCTTTTATTCCTGCATCAGTTCTGCATCATTACTGCAGAAAACCGCCCAGGGTACAAATAAATTCCAGCGCCTCTCCACACAGGAAGCCCCGGGAAGAACTGAACCGACACACACCACATATCCATGATGCACACAAAAACCTGAAAACTGTTTTAGACCTTTAGTGTAAAAAAAAAAACCTCTTTCTCTAAGTCATCGGGTGTTTCTGCAGCGGAGGGATCTCACCATCATCTTCACTCTCCATCCAACGTTAATGAGTTTCAGGAGCTGATGCAGCTTCAGACACAAACCTGAGGGAACAAGCTGAGATTAAATTATGACCTGAACCTAAAAAAACGGCCTCATTTAACATAATTATGCTTTAAATTTCACTCTGAGCCAAGTGTGCAGCCTGAACGTGGGATTTACTCACTCAGTCACCAGGCAGCTCCCCACGTCTGAACAACTGAGCATCATGAGGAAGCTGGATCACATCCTGAGACCCTCAGATCTGAGCAGGAGAGTTTCACACTGAAAACGGCTCCAATCCAACATGAGAGCTTTTCAGTTTGAGCTCTGATCTTAATCTGTGGTTTGGAACAGCAGCTCTGAGTCTGCGAAAGGCTCCGTTTCTCATTGTAGACTCCAGGTCTAATAAATATCAAACGCTGGAGCTTCACTTCACCATGTTAAAGGAGCCGTGGTTAAAGAAAAGGAGGCATGAGACGGAGAAAGCTTTGAATAATCGGTCATTAGAACCAACAGTTCTGAATTCCAAAGTAAAAGTTCTCATTATGCAGAAAACCGAATGTTAGAAATGAAGTTTGTGTTTCATTAACTCTGATGCATCAACGCTTCAGCAGCATTTCACTGCTGCAGCTGCTCAAGGTGGAGCTGGTTTCACGACTTTATATACAGTTAGCTACACTTTGGTCCACTGGTTCCCAACCTGAGCTCAAGTCCCCACAAAGGGTCACCAGATGAATCTGAGGGGTCATGACAGATCATTCTCTAATCTTTGGGTTTTTTTTAGTTTTTTTTTTTTTTTTTTTAAATTTTTTTAAATATTGGATTATTTGAAGATGAGAAATGTAGAAATTCAAT
Source organism: Toxotes lorentzi (assembly GCA_037833715.1). Taxonomy (NCBI): domain Eukaryota; kingdom Metazoa; phylum Chordata; class Actinopteri; family Toxotidae; genus Toxotes; species Toxotes lorentzi. The sequence goes on from JBBMJY010000012.1 coordinate 23,734,240, forward strand.
TTACAGACTTACAACTTTTTCATGACTGGGTCACATGTCAAAAAGGTTGGGAATCACTGGTTTCTTCTTCTAAAATAAAATGTTTTAGTCCAGTATTTCCTTCTGAAATGCAGAGCAGCAGAGGTAGGAAGCAACAGAAAATGAAAACACTTAAAATAACTCAACTGTGGACAACACGACCAAGAAGACGAGGACGACGCTCTGTTTGATAGATAGCACACCGTTTTATTAGTATATTTAGCTTTGTGACGAACAGCTCGGGAGAAGAAAGTAACCCATAACAAACAAAACTAAATGGTCACATTTTTTTTTTTTAAAGTCCAGAAACATTTCAGGCTTAGCAGTGACATCACACGAAAGAAAGCTCAGTTTTTCGATCATTGGTTTCTTTGTCATGGACCAGAGTGATATGTTCTCGTTGTTTTAGGCTAAACAAACGCAGTCAACAAACAGAAACAAAAAGAACCCTACATTTCTTTTTTTTCCTCAATCATTTAAGATGCTTCACATATATTATCAACACTTTTCTAAAGAGTCAAAATAATTAGCCACAGGTACTGGAAAAAAGGTATCCACTGTTATAATAATAAACACAATAAATAAAAAAGAATTTTTGATATAATTTATATGGTATCAAAGAGAGAGGGAAATGGGCCTTCAGTTCGACGTGTTTTTACAAACGTGATGTCCATTTTTTTCCTGAGGTTGAGTTTTGTCATCTGCAGTTTAAAGTTTTGCTAAATATACTAATAGACTAAGAGACCCGACACCAGGGTCTGTAATGGCTTATCATTCGCTGAGGAATCATCTCCACCGGATCGTGGTCACACCAGTGGAGGGTCACTGTGGCCCCCGCTGTGATTTGTGAGCTGTGGAGTTAGCCGAGAGGTCAAAGGTCGGTCTCCCCCAGAGCCAAACAAACACACAACTCGAACCCCCCACCCCTCCCCTCCCAAACAATCTGTTCCATACAGGGGGACGCGTCACTTTTCAATTTCAGCCGAGTGAAGTTTCCTCACCGAGCACAAAACAGAAACGTTTTCTGTCTGTTAGCATTTCTCCATGACACACAGGTGCACTGTAAGCACCTCAATGCTAGCTATACGCTAACAATGCTTCTGTGAAAGGATGCAGGATTAAAAAATATCTAAGCAGGCGTCCGGTGAAAAAAGGTGACCGGCTGAAACTCAAAACGTCAGCGTGTCCCCTCGTGACATAGGCTTCAGTGTGAAACGGTGATAATTGTATTCAGTCGCAGTCCCATTTCCCTTCAGTGTGTAAGGAAGGAGTCAGATTAACTGAAAACAGGAATGAGAGAGAGGAGGGAGAAGGACCGAGCGATGAGAGGAAACCAAACAGAGAACAAACCAGAAAGAATCGCAAAAATCTGTACATGTAAACATCACACTTCCACTGAGTCAAATCATGAGGAGAATACAGGTTTCTAATTGATGTGACTGAAGGTACAAAGCCCCGGCGCAGGAAATCAAGACAATCAAGAGTCTGGTACAAAGTCAGGTGAAGACAGAGAGAGAGAAAAGAAAAGAATCAAATATCGCTGAGAATTAGAAAAGAAGGAATCTCAAGCACCACTGAAAGGAACGAAAATAAAAACAGTAAAACAAAACGGCTCAGGAAACCATCTGTCTGATTTCCACAGCAGCTGTTCACCGTGCCCTGATAGAAAAATAAAAAAAGCTCCATTACGTTTTCTTTCTTTTTCTTTTATTACATCTGACCAGACGGGTTCAAGAAGAGTGTGTGATCATCGACAGGGACCCGACCGGCTTCACAGCTCCTCTGATGCTCTGAGGTTTGAGTCTGGAAGCAGCTTCTCAAAGGATTTAAAGACTCTGCAGCATCTGAATGACCAGAGTCTGAATGAGTGTGAAACTGTTCACAGTTTACATGATTCCTGACTTAAAGTCCGAAACTTAAAGAAGCTGTAAGTCACAGCAGACCTTTGTTTTTTAAATTTTACAGCTTGGACCTTTAATTTAGTGCTGCAGGCAGACGGGTCACGTTTGCTCTGCTCCACATTCCACGTCTCGACTTCTCTGAGGTCAGGAAGACGCTGACCTTTCCCAAAGATCTAAATCCTTTTTTTTTTTTACTGCAGATCAATGCAGGATCATGATCTTACACCCGTGTCTGTGCCCATGGTGAGTAACCGCAACCTTTAAAAAGGGGCTTCACTTTCAAGAGGAAAAAGACATGTCGTGTGTAAACCACGGGGGATAACACCCTGACGAGTGGAGCTCTTAGACAGCAAAGGTCAACGTGTAGCTCAGATTTCTCTATCGTCACAAAGCGGTTTGATGTGAAGTAGAATAAGACGTCACAGGGCTGATTTTAACACCTGACAGAATCCACACCTGGCTGAAGGTGCAGATGAGATAAGTGTGTGTGGTGATGCCGGTCGGGTCCCGTGTTTGTTGACATCCATGTTTGGAATGTGCAGTATAGGCAAACAGAGTGAAGCTGTTGGAATATTGTACAAAATACCTTCTCAAAAAAGACCACTTTACTCTCACTACAAAATATATCTATAAAATAATAATATTACCAAGAGTCAGAACATTGATAATCATAATCATGTAATACTCAAAAATAGAAATCAGATAGAAATGTGTGTTTGCTCGGCAAGAAGAGATGTTAACAACAACAACAACAACAACAGGAGGGGGGGGGGGGGCTCTGATTATGGCTAAAACACTTGGATTATTCTCCCAGTCTGCAAACTGTACAACAGACAGAGGGGATGGAAATCAAACAGTGAGCAAATTACACCTTTCTAAAGATTGTCATTTGCCTATTTTTTTCTTTTGTACAGTTGTTTTTCAGTTTTTTTTTCTGCAGCTGTTTGCCTTTGAAGTAAACTGACCCGGGCTCAGAAAACAGAGAACGTCATCACAAAGGAACCAATGAGATGGTCCCGAAAGTCCCGCCTCCCACCGACCTGCCTCGACCGGCTGAAGCTCGAGGCAGAGTTACAGCCATGAACGTCAGTGATTCAGTGTTTGCTACCGACGGCAATGAATGAAAACTTTTTGGGACGATCTCTGAGGTTTACCTGCTCAACCTGCTCTGTTTTCATTCTTAGGAACACAAAGTAAAGAAAATTAGCTTTTTTTTTTCTCCAGAGATCAAAGTTCATTAAACAGACATGAATAAAATTCAACAGCTTTTAGACTCATTTTAGGTCTGAAGTGTTTCAGAACCATAGCCACTCTTGAGACTCTAACAAAGACAGTAAAGGTTAAACTGTGTTATTAATGTTGCTGTTGCATAAACATCTCGACTCCTACTGTGGGTTGGGGTTATTCCTTTTCGAATTTAGTCTGACACTGTCCTGCATTTGCAGATAAATTTAGAAACTGTGTGGCTATAGATCTGATGGTTTTCCTCATTTCTGACAGAGGTTAAATGATCTGGTCTGCTCAGGTCAGACTGGATCCACCTCAGTCAGGATGCTGGGACTGAAATCCACTGAAATGAAACTGGAACTGAAAACCACTCGGTGCCGCCCCAACAGACACAAACTGTTCACAGCGTTTTAACTGCTGACAGACTGTGGGATTCATTTTCAGGGTTTGGAGGATCAGACAGGTTCCTGTGCTGCCACACTCGAGCTGTTCCAGAGATACTGGATCTGTCCAACACCGAAAACCAGGCTGACTCAGCAAACCCACTGGCAGTATCTGAGATCCAACAGGAGAAGGATGAGGCGCTGCTGTCATCGAAGTCTCGTGCTGGGGTTTGAGAATACTGAACGCCCCCCAGTAACTCAGGACACTAACGTCTGGGAGAAACTGATTTTCCTGTTTCAAACGCCTGAGAACTGAAAACTTTTAGGCAAATAACAAACTAAATGTATTGTTGTTAAACGACGGCTCTTTGAATGAAGGTCATCCTCCAACATGTCTGACTCCTGTGACGTCACCGTCCCTTCCTTCCTGTTTCTTTTCTAGTTGGATCTTTTTTTTGTTGCATATTTCTCTTGTTTGTGTTGTTCAGTGATCAGAACACCGTAAACTTCCTGTTTTGTGAAAAAGAAAAAATAAAGGTAAAACAAAGCAGAAGGAAAATAAAAACTCTTTTACAAAAACTCTTTTACAGTTTCACATCTTATGTATCGTGTCCCATCGAGTTAAATCATTTACATTTCAGACTCATTTCAACTGGATGTGGTGGCTCTGACATCGCACACCAACATAAACCAGTGCAAGTTTGGATGGAGGTTTTGTGTTTATGGATACGAGGCCTCCTGAATAAATGGCTTTCATATGTCCTCTGCTCTGCGGCTCCATCACTGTGGACAGCCCGTCACCAACACACACCATCTAAAGACCAGTGAATGCTATGATTATCAGCTGCATTGCAAAAAAACAAAAAACAAAGAAAAAGCACCCACCACACTCCTTCCTCTGCTCTCAGCAGAGGGGGGGGGTCCCTCCTGGGAAACATGCATACACACACATACACAGAGAGCCTCCCCCTTCAGATCACCGATGACTGCTGCTTCGCCCAGTGTGCAAAAAGGGAGCAAATTACAGTGACAGGACAGTCGAACTGAGCAGAAACCACAGTAGAAGCACAGTACACAGAGCGGCGCCTCGGGAGGACGCCAGTCACGCTTGTCTTTTTCTTCATTTTCTGTCTTTTCCGTACGAAGTGTGGAGAGAAATGGACAAACCCGGAGCTGTGAGCTGCCGGATGCATCAAGCAGTTCAAAACACCGGCTGATACAAAATGTACAAACTAATACCAACAGTTAATAACGCCAGCCAGAAAATGTGGCTTAGTTTAGCAACTGTACCAAGAGACAAAGCTAAGTAGTGGAAATAACAACCAGAAATCAGTCTCCTCCTTTTACCCTCCCCCCAAAAGGCAAATGAACATATTTCCCCAGTTAAACTTGTCCTTTAACAAAGAGGCTCTGGCTTCACAGGACAACAGGTACAGCAGAGGCCTATGGGAGCAACAGGTATCCAGGTAATATCATTTTCAAGCTCTCATTAGCTTAACAAGACAACAAACCTTCATATGGTGTAACAACAACAAGACTGAACGCAAAACCTAAATGATAGTTTTATAATGAAGGGCTCACTAACTCTGTTACAAGGACCTGCAGTCATTTAGAAAAGGCTCTTTGCTTCTGGACTAAATCACTGGCCCCCCGTTTGAGTGTGTTCTCTGATACGGAGAGCTGTGGTGAACGTGTAGGACTTTGCTGACACATCCCTCCCTACGGCCTCCAGAGCATAAATATACGGGACCAAAGGAAACGAAGAGAGAATTCACAGTTAGAGAGTCACAAACATTACAACATGAATCGAGCCCTATGAAGCAAAAACAAAGAAATCAACCAACCAGTCTGAGAGAGCAGAGACGTGAGTGGATGACGGCGTGTCTCCCTACAGTTCAAAGTTCTCCGGACAAACAGTGAGTCTCCGAGTTGTTTTTGCTTTGTTGTGGTTGAGTTGAGTTGAAGTTGCACTCGAGGTCGTAGGAGGTTGGTTGGTCGCGTTTCTGTGGGGCACTGCGGCTGACGCCCGCTTCGTTGAGGTTTCAGGTCTATGGTAGAAGGTCCGGTTTTTGTATAGCAGCAGCAACATGAAAGTTAATAATAATAATAATAATGGCCATCTCAGAGTTTAACAGACAAACACAATAAACCTCTGAAACCTGGACTGGACCAGGGAGGAGAGGAGGAAGAGGAGGATGTTTAGGTCCACGAAGAAGAAGTGTAGAGTAGGTCCAATGGAGAGAAGAAGAATGAGAGTGGAGGGGCGTTAAACAGAATGATGCTGAGGTTTCGTTGGCATTACATCTACATTTGTAAAAGTAGAAGGGGGAGGTAAAATTGCCACCAGTAATCAACATTTAACTCCCCCCTCATTTAAGAAATAACCCCCCCCCCACACACACACACACACCCTCGCTCCCCTTTAAGGAGGAATCACCTCCCACAGAGAAATACACTCCCGTCAGCTTCAGCTCTGATTCCTCTCAAGTTTTCAAGATGAACTGATTATATACAGCAGCACACTCACGAACCCGCACAGATGAAAGACACGTTTGAAAAGTCTACAGTTCCTGAAATGCTTCATCGTCACGTCGCATTTCTGTTGCGCAATAAAGTTTGATTCTCCCCCCAAAACTTATATAAACCTTGAAGACATCAGGTGGTAAAGTAGAAGTAAACTGGCTTCTGGTGGGAATGTTACCATTCACTTGCAGAAAATGTGTGTGTATGTATAAATGTGTTGTGTGTGTGTGTGTGTGTATGTATAAATGTGTTGTGTGTGTGTGTGTGTGTGTCTTTGAGGAACTGAAAATGGTATTGGCAGGTCTGATCTGAGGTATTTCCTGGTGGTCAACATGGCGTCTTGGATGCATAAGTAGCAAGTTGCTCCCTGGGTAAAAGGGGTGAGGATTAGGGGAGGGGTGAGGTTTCAGGTGGGGGGAAAGTGCTATAGGACACAGAGAGCTTATATACAAGCGAGCACAGAAAAAACTTTCTCTCCCCCCATTTTTTCTTTTTTAAATCAAACAAATTACTTTTTTCTCATTTCTTTTCCAGTTTCCGTCTTTAGGCCCCGTCGGACTCTTCACATGAGTCAAACCACTTTTCTTTCTTTCTTTCTGTTTTTTCTTTTCAGTCACTTGGGAAGAGTAAAAAACAAAAACGCTCACTGGACTCCACAAAAAAAAAAAGAACAAATTAGATCTTCAAACGAATCAAAATCACGCGCTGTTTAACAAACAGTGTCAATAGTACTAATTCAGGGAGTCGTTTTATCCATTAGATTTTAAATTGTTTCGATCCTAAGACAGCATTGGCCGTGACACCCATCAATCAAAACTCCCTGGGTGGGAGCTCCACAAGGAAACTCAAAAACGTCACTTTTCCACCTGCATGGGTACAAAGTCTGTTTTTCTTTTTTCTGAAACCACAGCAGCAGTCTTCTTCACTCCTTTCCCAGGCTGCTCCACTCCTCCGGCACTCCTCTTTTCTCCCTCTCCTCCTCCTCCTCTCTTCCTCTCCTCCACACTCCTTCGCTCAGAGTGTAGTGTTGATTGTGAGGTGCTTCGAGAGAGGACAGGAAGAGATTCCTCCAGAGTCCAAGTGCTCTGCTCCTTTTTTTTCACCCTCCTCAGGTAGAAATTCAGATTGTGGTGGATTGTTCTGGGAATGGTTGGGGGGGGGGGTGGCTTGCACCTCCTCTTCGTCCCAGTTTCCCTGTTTTTCTCCAGTAGTAAAAAGTGGCCACAGTTTCCAAAGAGAAGGCAGAAAACAACGAACCCCGATTTCAGGAGAGAGAAGCAAAAAAACGACAGGAGGTCTGGTGTTCAGCGTCAAGAAGGAGAGACGGGGGGCGCAGACAGACACAGAACAAACATAATGGGAAGTGTGTGTGTGTGTTTGTGTGTATAATGTGTATGTGTGTGTGTGTGTGTGTGTGTGTGTTCTCCCATGTTTCCCCCAAATCAGTTCTGCTGCAGGATGAGGCTCTCCAGCTCATCTGCTGAACGAAGAAGGAAGGCAGCCGACTCTCGGTAGCCGGCGATCAGCTGACGCACGGCCGTGATCTCTGGTTGGCTGAGCTGGGTTGATGCCCCACCCCCTCCACCACCCCCGCTGCCCCGCCCACCCAGGCTGTTGGTAGAAGAGGAGGAGTTACTGATGTTGGCAGAGGAGAGAGACTTCATGCTGAGGTCTGTGGGGCCTGAAGAAAGAAGGAAAGATGGAGGAAGGACGGAGGGAGAAACATCGTAGGGAGAAAAAGACGTGGGATTCAAGTGTAGAGGAGAAGAAGGAGGGAGGAAAAGAAGGAGAAGAGCAGGAAGAGTTATGGGAAGAATGGAAGAGAGAGAGACAGAGAAATGTCAGTCAGTTCAAAATGACAGAAAAACGCTGGAATATCATCATTTTTCCTGACTGAATATTTTAAATCTCTTCTCAACTTTGTATGACAAACATCTGTGTCACATGTTATCACCTGTTGTTACCATAAAAAACAAAAGACCTCCAGAGTTTCATTAGGAGCTCGAGAGTTCTGCAACCAGCCGGTTAAACACTTTATTAAGTTTTCATTTTAGCAAAATGACTTTGAATCTAAAACTAAAACTGATGTCACTCTCATGAGTGTTTGTGGTTTCACACTGCCATCTGCTGTCTCCTTTCACTGCTTCCTTTCTGCTGCTGCTCCTTCTCATTCAGCCCCAAATTACTCGTTGATGCTGTTTCCTTTTCACCACTTCCTCTTCTTTTCCCTCCCTCATCACTTTCATTTCTCACTTCCAGCTTCCTCTTTCATTCACTCTTCCTTCTCTCTGTCTATTCTCGTCCATCTCATCTCTCTATCTCCATAAAGACCCTCCTCCTCTGTCCTCGACCGCTCTCCCATCCTCACCGTTGCTCTGAGCAGCAGCGCCGGTCGTCAGGGAAACGGGATGTTGTATGGCAGCGCCCAGGCCCGGGTATCCACGGTAACCGTAGCTGAGTCCGGCTCCGTTGATGTAGAGCTGGGTGTCCTGGGAGGAGAAGGCTGAAGCGGCCAGGGAGTAGGCGGAATGAGCGAGGGACGCCGGCTCCCTCAGACCTCCTCCACCGCTGGACGGCTTGTCCAGAGAGATCTGCTCATCCTGGCAGAGGGAAACAGGAAATGAGGGGTATTCAAATCAGACTATTTCTCTGAAGTCATAATGAAACGAAGAAGAAGAAGAGCAGCACTCCTGATGTTCTTTGAGAGGGAAGAATTAGCTTTAATAAAACGTAAACAGTGAAACGGTCACAGTGCAGACTTTTTATTTTACGCATAAATGAGAAACATGTCACTTACGTGATAGGCTTCGAGGCGCATCCTCTTGGCTGCGTTGCGTGATTCACTCTCGCAGGCGGCAGCCAGGATGTTCTCAGCCATGGCTGAAGTCAGGTGAGGTGGGGTAGGACGGGTCTGAAGGTAAAAGCATATTACACTTCAGCACTGCGTATTAACGCATGGTAACGTCATGCTTCACCACTAGGGGGCAGCAGAGATTCATTCCCATGACTGGTTTATGTTTGCAGCCTGGTGATGTCAGATTCAGTCGCCTGCCTCTGCTCTGTGTTTGTACGACACCTGAATCTGCACGACTACAGTAACAAGGTGGGTTTTGTCTGAGCGTAAAGCCTGTGGGTCTCTGTTATATCCTTTCATCATTTTTTTATTACTGGTGCAGATTACAGTGGATTAATTACCAGTGCCACTGCACACACCCTGCTGATTCCTGCTGATGCTGGGTTATCACATATAAAACATACTGACAGTACACACCTGTCAGTTCACACCAGTTTGTCTCTTAACATGAATCTGACCTGAACAAACGGATGCACATGAAGAAATGTTGTCTTTACCAGCTCTTTTATTTAGATACTCTGCACCGCGTCACCTCTGGAAACTGAAAGAAACCGACTGAAGTGTGTTGTTTCTATAGTTACAACCAATTTACAGGTACATTTCATCACTTTTCAGAAAAGGTGGGAATTGTTTGCAGCGGTGAGAGCTGCAGATTGTTTACTCTGTAAACAAAACTCTAACACTCATTCAAATTCAACAACAACATGTTTTTTACTAAAGTTATTTTAATCAAAAGAATATTTAAAACCTTTTAATTTGCATGTGATGTAAATAAAATGCAGGTTGGAACAGACAATGCTGATTTTTGGAGAATAACAGAATTGTGCGTCTGCCTTCTGAGCTGTGGCTGATAAATACTGAAAGGAATGACCAATCACGTGGTGGAAGATACATAAGAAATAAATATTGGCCACTGCTCTCTTTCAAAATACTCTAAATTCCTGTTTAGTGTTTATTCTCGCTTGTTGTGTACCTGTACTCGTGTACAGATACCGTTCAAACCATACGAATAACAACCACCAGGAGACGACGGGTCGTCTCTAACCCTCCGATTCCCACAGGAGTTGACTGAATGACAAAGGAAGCGAGGCCAGCAGTGCATTATGGGAATTACTGGCTCTGAACATGTTGCAGATCAATTAGACTGCCTGGGTCAAACTACCCATTGTGTATACAGTGTACAATAGAAAACACAGACCTACACCTCCTTAACAAGCTACAGACGATTTGTTCACTATGAATTGATCACAGCTGATCACAGCTGATCACAGCTGATCACAGCTGATCACAGCTGATCACAGCTGATCACAGCTGATCACAGCGTATCCTGTCTGCACAGCTCGGACTGACCTGAACCAGTTCCTCCAAAATGAATGATGCTGCGTTCATGTGATGTTATGAAAACAGGATTTGTTGAGTCTAGATCTAGTCTAGAAAATTAACTCTGGATCATTTATGGTTTGGTGATTTTCTAAGTGAAACTGTCAAACGTTCTCTGGTTCCACCTTCTCTTTCCAAAACAGAGAAATGTTTAAATAAACATTCAACCTAAATAACCCTCAGGTATCAGACAGGTTTAGTACCTCCATGCCGTTCTTCTTCATGCGTCGGCAGGATTTGAGGTAGGTGCGGATGCGCTTGCGGGCGCGTTCCTGGAATTCTGGGAACTGTCTGCTGCAGGACTCGATGATGGCCTGGATCTTCTCCTTGGGCTGTTTGGAGATGGGTACCATCCGATCCAAGTTCTCGTCCACAAACAGACGCACAAACATCTGCAGGACGACAACACAGATGCTTAGGAAACACTCGGGACTGGGACGTGTTATTTTGGTAGCTCTGCAGTACAGAGCAGGACTTCATTTACTGCTTTTTAAACCATTAAAAGAATTTTATAATGAATTCTAAAACAAACAGTAACAGTGGGTTTAGCGCCAGTTGTTCACTGAAAACAGCTCCTTGTTTCCACGATGCTCTTTCACATCACAATAGATCATGTGAACCCCTGTTAAAATAATAACAAGAATAAGTGGAGCTGTACAGTGAGTCCTCTGCTCTGTGATCAATGACACTGATCTCTTTTAAGAGAGGAAGAGAGAGTCTGCTCTTCAATATTTTCTCTTTATGAATGTGAGAAGACAAGTTATTGATCCCTGTGGGGACATCCAGTGAGACAGACCTGTGGGTTGGACCCAGCACGTCTCTGACTTACGTTGAAGGCCTTTAGTCTCTCGGGATCGACTCCCTCTGTGTCGTTGATCTTGTCGTTGTCATCGTGGTCGTCATGGTCGTCGTCGTCATCGTCGGGGGCAACCTGGCTGCCATGACGCCCCATGGTCAGGTCCTCGGCACTCAGGTCCATCTTCACGCTGTCGTAGCTGCCGCCTGAACTGTACTGTGGGGACTGAACACACACATATATAACAGGGTTACTGCTTCTGATGGGTCTTTGTCTCTTTCTGTGAGGTGAGGAAAGACGAAGAAAGGACACACACACACACACACACACACACACACACACACACACACACACACACACAGAGCCAGTCAACAGTCATCATCAGATGAAGCCGTCTTACAACTGAGGCTGACTGTCCCAATTAAGTCTTTATATCTATAAACTGATTATGTGTATAACATAACATTATACACACACACAGTGCATAACATAACATTTATGCTCTTAAGTGGTTCATTGTTCCAGCAGACTTGTTCTTAATAAAACACTAATTAAGAGTCTCGTTAGGATCTGACAGCTTGCCACTGAAAAGGCCCTTAAACACAGAGATTTAGGTCTTTGGTGGAGACACCTGACAGGTATAATGGGAGGAAAGTGTGAGCTCAGAGCAGAGAAAAGTCAAAGCACTCACAGGAACAAAGGACCATTTTACAAATACATTTATGGATCAAATGTAAAACTTCTTATTTGTGTATTCGACATTCTACACGATAAATAAGCCTCTAGAATCTAAGACATTTAATCTCAGAGAGGACTCTGAGAAACTGGGACGGACATTTTCACTGTTCACTGACGTTAAACAGAGTTAGAGGGTTAACTGAGAAGATAACTGATAAATTAATCAATAATAAAAATCATCGTTAGTTGCAGAACAGGTGAGTTCCAAAAGTTTCTCTGACCAGAAAGTGTGAAAAGTTTATTTGTTGACTTTAGGAGTGAAAAGGAGTGTGTGTGTGCGTGCGTGCGTGCGTGCGTGCGTGCGTGTGCGCGTGTGTGTGTGCGCGTGTGTGTGTGTGTGTGTGCGTGTGCGCGTGTGTGTGCGCGTGTGTGTGTGTGTGCTTGTGTCTCGCAGACAGACTGTCTGGTAGTAATGTGTTCCCTCTGTGGTCAGTGTGTATTGTATTCAGCTCTGTACAAAGACAGCGAGAGGAGGAGGAGAGGAGAGGGAGATCTCTGGTCTCCCTGCACCTCCTCTCTCCATCACCCCTCACTCTTACCTCCATCTTTTTATCTTCTAGTTCCATTTGGTGGCCTCTCTTTACAAAAGACTGTGTCCGCTTTTCATAATTCCACAAATACGTCCAAAATAAGATGACACAGATGCAGCAATTAACCAAATCAAATGATCTGATGTTCACTCATAGATCATTTCAGTTTTTCATACTGAACTTGAGTAAATGGAATCAAAAGGCTTCTTGTCTGTTTGAGCTGAGCGTCTGCAGACAACAGCAGGAAGGACAGAAAGCAGAGGAGAAGCCGCGTTAATGGAAGTCACGGAAAGTACAGAAGTTTCTTTCTATAACAACCTTCAGAGCTGCAGCCTCATTCAGAGACATCACTGACTTTATGAGTGGACAGGACCTCACTTTCCACTGTTATCACACATCTGTGTGGTAAATATGAAGCGTCAGACAGGTGAGTGTGTGTGAGTACAGTGTGTGTGTGCGTGTGTGTGTGTGTGGTCTCACCTTGCCCCCATAGTCCCTGCTGTCTCGGTCCAGTCGCAGCTCTGCGCTGTGTGTGTGGGACTGGGAGTGTGTGTTGGGAGTGTGTGCATTATGTGTGTGAGGAGTGTGTGTGTGCGGCAGCTGCAGAGGCAGGGCCGGGTGTGGAGCCAGGGGGGGCTTGGCAGCCAGCGGGTACTTCCTGCGGAGCTCCTCGGGCGCGTTGGGATGCAGAGCGCCGAGCAGCGCCGCAGCCGCTGCCGACACAGTAACGGGCAGGTGAGAGGTGGTCAGGGGCAGGCGCTGGGGGGGCGGGTCGCTCAGGTTGATCGGTTGCTGGTCCTCAGATGACGATGAAGAGGAAGTTGGTGTGCTGAAGTCGAGCGGGGCGGGGCCACCGTTGCCATTGACGACCTCGGTTTCCCTGACAATGGTGCCGTCCGTCACAGCAGAGGAGGGAGGGGTCAGCGCAGGAAGGCCGTTGCCACTGCCGCTCTCTGACGATGAATCATCTGTAAGAGGAGACGGAGACACAGACGTTAAAGTTCATGAATGAAAAACACATTGTGTTGTTGCTTGTTGTTGTTTATTTGTGAGTCTGGCAGATGAAACGTTGTGTTCAGTGGGACAAAGAACATTTACATTACAGGTTACAGACACACAGTCCTGTACACACACACACACACACAGACATAAATACACTGAATATTCACGCTCTAGTTTCACAGCTGCTCTTAATGCCCAGCAGGTGGCGTGGTGTAACATTCTTATAAATCCTGTGTGCAGCTGCTGTGGAGGCCTCTGTTACGGGATGAGTGGAGCGTGGTACAGACAACAGTGTCTGTTATTTGATTAAACCCATCCAGTCTGCAGCCTCACCAGACAATAACACAGTCAACACCCTGCATTATGACAGAGGCCCCTCCCCCACCTCAACACACCACCCTCCTCATCAACACCCTCCTCATCAAGCTCTTCCTCCTCCCACTGTATTGGAATCACTATGACAACCTCCTAACATCATCGTCATCACACAGAGTTAAGTGTAAATATCAGTTTTCAGATGTCAACAGTGGACACACCTGTCCAGGTGGCACACGGGCAAACACGCACGGGGGTCACTGTTTCTCCGACACCTGTGTGTACAACTTTTATGATGTTTACTTTTTCCACCTCCATTTCAAAGTTCTGCTTCTCGTTTCCAGCCTGAGGGGCTGCAGTCTGCGGCTGAGGGGGTCAGTAAATCCACCACGAGCAGCCAGTTCTGCCACTCAGAAAAAATCTGTGTTATGAAATAACAGCTTGATGATGAAATTGCTCACTGTGGAAATCATGTTCAGTTTGCTTGATAGAGACTTGATGACACATAATGCTGCGTTTGATTCTTAACTGAAGAGCACCATCTTTACTGCTCCTTTTCTGATTGAAGTTCAGTGAAAGTTCTTCCATCTTGATTTTTGGTGGCTGGACAATCAGAGACCTCAGAGGAAAATCTAACTGAAACAATAAAAAGTAAAGGGGAGAGAAACAGGGTTTAGAAAAAATGACACCCTTGTCTCCGTGTCTGACTGTAAAAAGTTTAGTTTTAGCTTCAGCTGATGAACTCTCCTCTCATCAAACACTAAAGAAAAGGAGTTTTACTGGTGTTAAATGCTTCAGTATTTATTGCCGGAGCAGGTTCAACCCCTTTTTTCTCTCTATCACTGTCTGTATGTCCTTTCACGCAGACAGGTTACTAAATAAGTGATCACGGAATAAATGGTGTGTGCCAAACAGGCTGGCAGGCAAGATGGATGCCTGTCTGCCTGACCGTTAGGTTTTATTGTTCTGAATGGACGGCCGGTCTGTAGTCCCACATGCAAACACACTGAAGCTCTCATACCTGCACAAAGACAGAGAGACGAAGGACGGACAAACACAGAGACACACCGTCCACATTTTAAACATCAGCCTGGACTGTTTAATTAGAAGCTGGAAAAGGATGAATGAGGAGATTTTGATTCATTAACACGTCGATATCCAGAATGAGAAAGAGCAGAAAAATGGGATGAACGAGTTGAAACAGAAACAGAAACCAGCCCCAATGGAGGATGATCAGAGGACGGAGAGGGGGATGGAGAAGCAAAAGAAGAAGAGGAGGCAATTTGATTGAGTCAACAGTAAAAAAAAAAAAGAAGAACAGGGGAAAGAAAGTGGTGTATGGAAAGAGAAAGAGAGAGCGAGAGGGGGCTGAGGATGGTATTGACTGTGTCATTCGTTTGGCGGGGGATGGAGGGGGGAGGGGCGGAGCCCAAACCACTGCAGGAAGAGAGGCAGAGATGGGTAGAGAGGCACCGAGGTAAAGAGGGAGAGAGAGTGAGAGGGCAGCACACAATCGAGGGAGGTACAGCCAGGCAGAAGGAAAGAGGTCGGGGGGGGTGGGAGGAGGAGGACGACGAGGTGGAGGAGGGGAGGGATGGAGGGGGTCATGGCTCGGGGCTGAAGGAGGCAGGAGGAGAGGAGTGGAGAGAGGGGAGAGAGGAGAGGATGATGGGGGGGGATTGAGATGGGGGATGGGAGGGGGAAGGGTGGAGAGAGACGAGCATGTGGAGCGATTTTTTGAGTTTCATCATGTTTCTCCTCAGCTTTTCCTCCGAGCGCCAAACGTTAAACACCGTGAAGCTAAATCGATCATATATTTGTTTACAGCTGCATGTAAAATGTTTTATTACTGTTATACTGTACTGGGTATATATTGTGTTCCTTTCTTCTCTTATATTGTTTATTAATAAACATTGTTGCTAACGCTAATAAACCATGAATCTGAATTTAAGAGACAGGAAAAGACAGAGCGAGGAGGGCAGGACAAACAGAGAGGGAGGGAGGGGGGGGGGGGTGGAGGGAGCGAGTGAAAGGGAAGCCCTGGGACATGGAGGTAGAAAAGCAGTGTGTTTATGAGTGTGTAAGGAGTATTCATGCGTAGAGGCGAAGGCCGACCTAATTCCTGCCGCCTCGACACAAACCCCCCCCCCACAGCAGAAAGACCACCGTCACTGCCTCTGCATCCCTCCATCCCTCCATCACCCACAGAGTGAGGGAGCTCTGCTCTCCTCCTCTTCCTCCGTCACCATCTATTCTCTGCATTCTCCTCTTCCTCCATCTTCGGCTTTCCTGATAAAAAGCCGAAGCAGAGCTGATCCTGTGTTCTGTGTCCTAGTGAAGGACATTACATACTTTGGCCTTTTAGTTCCGGTGAAGGGAAATCTCACACCCATTCTCTCCATTTTCAGTTTTGGGTGTTTGGCAGAAAAACAAGATGTTGCACGTTTCTACGAACCAAGCATCAAATTCCTGGAAATATAATACCTAAATATTTGTTTGTTCCACAAACAAACTTGTGATTTTTGCTTAGCTACAAATATTTAGTGTTAAAGAGAAGTAATTAGGATTTGACACTTTCAACTTTGTGCCAACAGTTTGAGGAAGGCTCCTGTTTCAACAATAACATATGTAATGTGTATGCCGTCCATATACTTTTGGCCATATTTAGGTTGTTAATATCCTCGTCTGCCTCTCCTGTTTTTTTCCTGTGTCTAAAAAACCGCAGGGTATGAATCCATGCTCCCTCGTACACTGAGAATGATTCTTCGTACGTACAATCGGCTTGTGCTTGTACATGACCTCTAAGAGCGGCAGGCGGTGACAGTAATGCCAACACTTCCTCCTCCTGTATGGTAACTCCACACGCTCAGGATTTACCACTTGAAAAGCCGATTGTAAAACAGCGCATGAAACATTATCGTTCACTGAAGTCTGTTTCCCCACATGAGAGTCATGACACCAAAGTTCAAGAGTTATGACGCAAATAAAACAGATTCATTCAGCCTCAAAGACGAGCGCTGCACAATGCACTCATTCATGCATATGACTCTGTACTGAGTTACACACTTCATGATGCTCAGCTACAGAGACTCTAATGTGTTTGTACATGCACAGCAGTGCTGTGTGTGTGGGGAGTAATCAGCACAGCGCTTACACGCTTTGAAGTGATGGGATCATTTCCAGAATAAAATTTACACTGGATCATTTAACAGCTTCATCTAACAAAAGCAGTGCTTCTTTATTTATCAACAATTTTCCCACCACTTTTCTGTGACACTTCTGTGACACTGACACTTTTTTTTTTGTTGTCCCTGATTTTCTGTTAAAACTGCTGTGAAACGGAACTGACTACAGCTGCTGCTGCGAGTATTTGACACTGAAAAGACAGATTTTCAGGGGAGTGTTCCTTTAAAGGTGAAGCCTGTGGCTTCAGCAGGTTTCATTTCTGAAGGACGCACTGAAGAGGGGTTAAACTCTGACTTCTGCCTTACAGCAAAGACTCCACATAAACCACCTCTCCTTCTCCGCCTGCTTCCATCTTTCCTTCTTCATCTCTATATGTACATTTGATTTTATTTTCATTTTGTTTATCTCTTTCCTTTTCCATCTCCTTGTTAAGCTCCTCTGTCGCTCCCTCTCTCCTTCCACCGCTCCCTCTCTCCTTCCACCGCTCCCTCTCATCCAGTCTCCAGGGAGCAGAGCAGTGATTGTGATGTATGGAAGTGTTTAGTGTTTTGCTACCGTCCCGAGAGGCACGAGGACACAGGAGGCACCCACTGTCTTTAAGAGGGAAGATGTCTTCTCACTTCAAGGACACACACACACACACACACACACACACACACACACACACACACACACACACAGTTAAGTCCCCAGGTGAGTGAACCTGCAGCTAAAAGCCTGTGTGCCCCCAGAGAGAAGCAGGACAGGTGGACCGAGACTTCGACAGTCAATCACTGTTCAATCCACAATCCACTGGGAGGAGGAGGAAGATGCTGCATCAGCTGACCCGGCAACACACATTTCCATCAGCGTGTGTGTATGAATCCATGAACGTGACTGCGAGTGTGTGTCGTTGTGAGCGTGTCCAAGGACAGGCGTGTCTCTGCGTGTTGTGTGTTACGTGTTTACAACATGCAAACTATCATATTTACTGTCAAGCTGTTAGCTCGAAGTGGCGTGGGCGGGGGGGCGACAAACGCGTGGGGTCTTTCACACATTGTAAATCACACTCTTTTCTATTCCCTTCACTGCTGCTCTGCCACTCACACGAAGCCTGAGCGAACACACCACAGCTGAAAGGTGTAAAAATCTTCCGCCTGCTGACAGATACAGCTTTGGCTTTTAGATAATTCCATGAACTAACTCAACATCTATGATTCATGAGAATTACACTGAAGCTCACGCTCTTCGTTTAAAGGGGAAAACGTAAGAACTGGTGAATTCATACTCCAAACAAACAGGGGTAGCATCCCGGAGCTAGCTGGTTAGCATGCTAACTTCAGCAGACACCTCTGTCTTTGAGTCAAAACTGTCATTTCTTCACATTCTGTTATAGCCTTTTTAATTTTGTTAGAATCTATAACTCATATAAAGGAAAATGAATTCAAACAATAATTAGCAGTTCTCAGATTAATTCCCCACATCAGTCACTATGTATGTGGAAAAGAGTCTGAATGCCTTTGATATCAGATATATAATAAATGTTAAAACATCTCCACCCCTCTACACCATGGAGACGCCAGGCTGAGGGGAAAAAGCTCAAACATTCAGCTTCTACTCAACTCTCCATCTTTTCAGTTCTGAGAACCGATGATGATGTTGTGAACACCAACAATAAAATGAAGCATCATCAGACAACTGGTGAATAATTTAAAACATGCCGCCTTAGAGAGCAGTGAATAAACTGCTTTAGCACAAATGGCAATTACAGCTGATGTAACAGAAGATGCATGTCCCTGTGAACCTGAGAGCAACGGCTCTTTAATTAATAAAATGAGACACATATCACCTGAGTGAAAGTTCTCAGCAGGAACGAAGGAGCATGTTTCAGTCAGTATGATTTAATAATCGTCACAAGATATTTTACATTTCAGCTGAGCGCCGGGGAGAACACAACAAATTAATGTCTCTATTGTAGAGGTAGGGGCAATTGTGCACTGACTTAAATAGGGCGAGCAGATTAAAAACCCTGGCATTAATTAAGCAGATTGTTTCTGTAATGTGGTGAAGAAACAAAGGCTGTGTAAACAGTAGCCCGGGGGGGTGGTCTACCCACGCTTACACTGGCAAACACACTCTCTGCTGAGGTGGAAATAAACTCTGCCTCCTCCTCGTCCTCTCCATTTATTTCTCCTCACGTCAGTTCTCCTCTCCTGTGGCACAACTCTCCATTTGCTCCAATCTTCTCAATTCGACTCCCTCGTGTCTTTATCCATCTGAGTCCTTTTACACTCAAACTCTTCTTCAACCCTCCACAGTTTCTTCATCTGTCTAAAGGAATCGCATAAGAGTGAACGTGTTTGAGACTGTCCCCCGGTAAAAAGACGAGCCCACGGGCAGGCAGGTCATTGTGACCCATAGTTACCTTTTTTTTTTGTTAGGTGACCTCTAGTGGCCACAATATTATGTTGGGAGCAAAGGAGGAAGTCATGTGACAAAGTGCTTATTTTACTTCCTTTAACCCAAACCAGGATCTTTTCCTAAACCTCAGCGATCTCGACGATGAGCATCCGACACGTCTGCCAGTCCACTCCTATGGGTCGTATCCGAGCGTAGAGATAAATGAGCTCCTGCATATGGTTGTTTGGTTTGTTTACATGATTTCACGCTGCACCAAAGGGACTTTCTTAAATTATAACAGTAAGTGAAGGACACAGACTCAATTTGACTGAACAGCATTGATTTTAAACACGACCTTAATGTTCAGTTTTATCACGATTTATTATGCAGATGTCAAGATGCTGCTCTTTCTCCGTTCCACCAAAACACACAATGTGACCTTGTGTGTGTGTGTGTGTGTGTGTGTATGAATGCACTCGTACTGTGCGTGTGAATAGAAAGGCTTGTCTGATTCTGCATCTGTCATGCAGGCTGCGTCACATGACCCTGCCCTTTGCTCTGTGTGTGTGTGTGTGTGAGAGTGTTCATGTGGGTGCATGTATGCGACCTGTGTGTTATACAGTCACATGGTCGCAAAGTATAGGACACAGCCCACATGACCCCCGGGAGGACGGGCTGCCCTGACCTTCGTCCTGCAGCAGTAGTGCTCCATTGTTTTGAATGTGTGTGATATTACACAGGTCCGTGTTTAAAACAACAGGTCAGTGGAGCCAGCTCATGTGAAATTAGTCATTACTGTCAAACTGAGAGGACCTGAAATAAACTGTTAAATGTTGAAACAACAAAAGTTAATATGTCCTGACACACAGGTCTACAGCACTGTATTATCTATAGGCAGGAAGCCTGGTGATCATATGTGCTCACAGACTTCTTCTCATTCGACAGATCAGGAGGAAAAAGCGACCTGTTTAGCAGTTCTGTTTCATGAAACTACTGTTTTTAATTCAGAGAGTAAGTGAAGAATGTGCTTTTACACAAGCACATTCAAACACACACACACACACACACACACAAATGATCAAATGGCCTTGTCTGATATCAGGGGAAAAAAAGAGAACTGTGGGGCTTTATACATTTCTACAATTATCTGTCAGCTATTAAGAGCACTGAATCGATTTCAGCGTCATTAGCAGGCTGGGCGTTGTTGAGTGGACTGCAGAGGAGGAAAAACAAGAGGAGGTGGAGGAGGAGGAGGAGGAAGGGAAAGAAGTGAAAACAAAAGAGACGAGGACGAGTAGAGAAGGACCAGAGGATGGATGAAAAGACAGCACACAGAAAAGACAGCAGAGGAGAGGAGCAGTGAAAACCTGAGGAGGGATGAAAGGAGGGAAGAAGAGGTTGAGAAGAAAGATCAGGCTCAAGAAAAAAAGAAAGAAAGGAAGGAAGGAAGGAAGGAGAGGGAAACCAAGAGAGAAAATGAGGCAGAGAAGTAGAGAAGTGTGCAGATTAGAGGGTTAGAGGGACGTACAGAGCAGAGAGGAGGAGAGGGAGGGATGGATGGATGGATGGATGGATGGATGGAGGGATGGAGAGGGAGAGAGAGGGAGGGTGGAGGCTCTAATGGGTCGTCCCCTGACGTTTTTCATGTGCGGCTTCAGCAGGAAGTGACAGCTCGAGGCTTTTTCCCCCCTCCCTCTCCTCAGAGGAGCTAACCTGAGCGAGAGGGGTAACAGATGCTAATTCCTTCACTCCCCCTTCGCTACCTGCTCCTCTTCCTCCTCCTCTCTGGCCTCCATTCCCAAGAGATGGAGAGCCAAGGGGAGGTTGTTGTAGAGAAAGAAGGAAGAAGGAGAGGAGGTTAGAGGTGGTGGTGGTGGTGGTGATGGGGGGAGAAATGAGCCGGCGACTCCCCCGCGTGGGATTACAATGGATTATCCCGCTAAGACGCGGCACAAGCTGCTGGCTGGATCTCGGTGCCTGCTGCACCCTGCAACGCACCGTATGGCCCTGCCCTGCCTGGCATCATCATAGCGACCCTCCGAGTCCAACCCGCCTCTAACACACACGCGCACGCGCACACGCACACGCACACGCACACACACACACACACACACACAGAACCTGGTTCCTTGTCAAAAATCAGATTAAAATGTCTCATTGAGATTTTTGTGAATCAGCACTTTATTCCAGCGGCTCCAGTGTGACACTAAACTCAGTATATCTTTGGGTTTGGACTGTAAGTGGATGGTTACTCAGTCTGAGGAACATGAGTAACATGTGAACGTGTGAAAACACAGACTAAAATTAAAACTCTTTAAAAGTCTGCAGCAGTTGTTAATAAGAAGTAGTGTATAATGAATGCAGCCTGTATTTGATTGGCCAGCTCAGTGCACTGCAGGGTGGCCTAGCACTGGATTCTGGGAAAAGTTGAGCCAGATTCAGTTTTTTTTTTTTTTTTTTTCAGTCTTTTTTCTGCAGTGTCACCTCCTTTCAATGGACTCATTCAAATGAATGCATTTTCTCATTCAGTGTCAATGTTGGTCTGTTTTTTAGTTTCAAGAGAGAAAAATGGGAAGCAGGAGGAAGGATAAGAGGAGGTGCTGAGTTTTTCTATATTCATCGTTCCTCCTGGACTCGTACAGCATCAGAATCCATACAGGCATGGAATAAAGAAACAGCAGAGGAGGAGGAGGAAGAGAGAGACATGAGAGAAAGAGAGGAAAAGAAGGAGAGTAAAGGTAAAGGTAAAGTGAAGGTGTCCTCTAATGTCTTTGAGAGGCCCTGACACCTCCAATAAGTCTGTGACACCAGGACAGTCCGCCTGCCCTGAGCCTGCAGAGGGCCATCTGGACACCACACACACACACACACACACACACACACACACACACACACACACACACACACACACACGCCCCTTATCATTATGCATGTGCTCATCTCATCATATGACCTACACAGACCCAAACCAACCGCCACATTTCGACGGACACACACTCGCTCCTGTAAAACCAAGACGCCAAACACACACACACACAAACTGCTCTTTCTCTGGAAGCTCCGGGATTACAAACACACATTCAGTTGCAGACGGGATGGTGCCTCTGCAAAGCGGGAGAGAGAGGAGAATTTGCAGAGATAGTAAAAGGCTGATCAGTTTGAGAGAGCGAGATAGATTGTGACAGATAAAGACGGAGACCTGTCCTCAACGCTGTTTTCCACGAGGCTGAAAACTGCAGCGGCTCACTGCAGAAGAAAACCAGATTTCCTCCACTCTCCATCTTTTAATCCGCTCTCTGCTCTCTTTTATTGTTCGATGATTTATGACTTTATGAGCTTTAATAAGCCCTCATTTCATCCGCCCCTCAGCTCTTTGTCCTCTTTCCACTTCATCCGCCTTTCTGCTTCTCTTTCTCCTTTTGTCTTCATATTCAGACCTTTGACTGTGCTGGCTTTTTAGCTCAAACTCCATTTCTGATGTTTCACCCCTTCACATGCAAAGAGAAAGACAGAAACAGCATCTGGCAAAAAGGCAAGAAGAAGGGATGGAGTAGGGGAGGAGGATAGAAACAGCAATGGGAGTAGATCAGGAGGAGACACTGGGAGAGGGAGGATGGAGAGGCAAAGGGCAGGAGGTGGGACAGGAGGAGAAAGGATGGAGAAGGCAGGAGGTGAGAAGCAGAGCTGACGGTTCATGGTTCTGCATCTGTCTGTAGGATCAGGCCGGAGCAGGGTGAGAGAGAGAGCTTTACAGCCCGGTCGTTATCGGCAGCACAGACCAGGAACTCAGCTGCTGCAGCTCCATCAGAATCAGCCAACGCTGCTGCAGTTTAAAGGTGGTGAGACTGAAGCTGATGTCTGAGCGCAGACGACAGTCGACAGGATTCTGACTGATTTACCTCCTGGTGACAAAAATGCTCCAGCCCCACTGACGCAACCGTTCAAAGCAACTTCCAGGAGATTTCTTATCTGCGCTGCTCAATCTGTTGCTCTGCCTGTTAGTGACTCAGCCGACTAAAAAAAAAAGGATAAAGTTTCATGCAACATACAGTGTATATGTGACTAAAAGCAGTATGATCTATAGGTGAAAAATCTCACACTCTACCTTCCTGTATTTCAGACAGAATGAGTCAGCGAGCTGCCTGAAATTTTCTCAGCTGCACTCACATCCATCCAGACTGACGGCTGATCCACCCACCTCAGGGTTTTTCTTTCACAATGAAGCCGGAACAAACAGAAATTCTTCTGTTTGAAAATGGAACCGTCACAAAAAGCAGAACTTTTTTAACACATCACAGACATGTCTTTGTGTTACGGTAAATATTGGGTGAACTAAATGTCGCCTCAGTGATTGTGTTTGTGCAGCAGGGAAACAGGCTCTTCAGTATTAAGGGGGTGTGGATGGTCGACGTGGCAGAATAGGAGAATGGTACAGTCAGCAGAGGAGCGACAAAGACACTGCTGTCACAGGCTGGCACCGCTGTACACCCTCACACACACACACACACACACACACACACACAACGAAGACACACTCCACTCCAACTGTCTTACCCCATCTCTCAGTCTGCCTTTGTTCATGTAGACCACAGTATTACTTAGTATAACTTATTTCCTGTAGGTTTCCCCTAACACACACACACACTCCTGTGTCTCAGGAGTTGGACCGAATAAGTAATTATCAAATAAATACTTTATTCAACATGCTGACATGTTATATGTAACGTCACACATTCACACAGCCAACAAGAATCAGTCCCAGTGTTAAAGATGTTTGAATTCGTTTTCACGAATCCTTCCCGAATCTTATCGTTCCAGGGTCGATGAGGCTCTGTAGTATTTCACTTAATCTCCTCAGTAAATTATGTTTAAAGCTTCAGATGACCCCCGTTCAGTGGCAGTGGAAACTCAAGGATAAATGACCGCATTTAAATGAATGGGTAATTAAACAAAACACGAACGGATCAGTGAGGCCTGAAGACAAAGGCAACATGATGATTCATGGTCTGTCAGTGGGATTGTGCTCATTACAGGATCATGTTGTGTTTTTATTTTGCAAAACGCATTTTTTCAAATTAATTCAATTAAACTAACAAAATGAGTGTTTGTATTACATGTGTAAAGCTTTGTGTGATTTGGTGCATAAACGTGGAACACACTTCATTACACTGAGCATCAACATGATTATTTGGTTCCTCACATTTATACTGATACTGGAGAAAACATTGTTATCTACAGTTTATCACAGGACAGATTTCAGCCATATTGTCCTGCCCTTTCATACATGAGTGAATATGCACAGAAAATAAAAATCCATGCAGGATGTTGTTACATCAACAGGAGATAACATGGCTCCCAGTGTTTAATGAACCTTTATCTTTGGTGGTGGCAGTTCTCAGCTTTCCCCTGAGTCACTTACACAAACACCGTGAGCCAAATGCTATGCTACACAACATGCAGGGGAAGCCCATGTCAGTTTTTTAAGCAATGATGAAATTCATCATCACAGCTGAGGAGGATAATGAGGTGAGATAATAGCTGTCATGGTTTAATCCAGAGTCAGCGCTCTGCAGCAGGCAAACACAGGATCCGGGCAGTCAGTCAACGAGCTAATAGGATGGGACGAGCACAACGCCAGCGAGCCACGATGCCAACATGACACAATGCAGCGCACACAGGCTGCCCGCAGGGGATGTTCGCACACACACACACACACACACACACACACCACACACACACAGCAGACTCTACGCTGCTTGTTTTCCCCGTCATACCTTTCTCATTCACACACACACAAACCACGCTCTCCATCCCTCAGTGTTTGTTTCTCTCTCTACGTCCCTTCATGCCCTTTCACCGACTTCTCTCTCTAATTCTCTGCTGTCCATCATCCTCGTTGCCCCGGGCGAGCAGGCTGATGCAGCTCCAGAGGCTGATGGACGACGCTGCAGCTCGTGGGTCAGATGGTGAACCGGCCTGAGGCGAAGGCTGTCTGTCTCCCGGGACAGAGGGGACAGTGTTCGGTGGTCCCCTGTAATCTAAAACCTCTTCAGCTCCACGTTTTTTTCTGAATCTAATGAATGACTGACGTCTCTGCCTGGGAAACTACCACCAGACGAGTGTGATGAAGTGCTGACAGATTTACTTTAGGCTGGCAGGTTCAAAAAAGAAGAGCAAAACACAACATGAAGAATATAAATATTATTGTGAACAGTAAAGTCTCTGAAGGACACAGAGACATGGCGAGGATTACTGTGTGTATCTGCAGCACTGTCTCCTTAAGGTCAAAGTGATGGCGTTACCATTTGAACTCTTGTGGCACAATTTATTGGTGATGACACACTTCCTTATAAATGTCCACGTCGTCAAGACAACTAACCTGTGATTTATGGGAAGAAAAAAACAATCACACGAACACAAATTCCAGCGGCCTGAAAACTCCGTCCAGTAAAATGTCCAAAGCTCGTTTATTGTTTCTCCACATTTTCAGGATATGAGTGGTGCAGATGGATGATGGGAGTTTAAAGCCTCGGTGGGATTTTCTTAATTTTTGTGGATATTGTAGAGGAGCAGAAATAAAGGATGTGTGAGAAATGAGAATGAGAATAAAGTTTAAAAGCAACAGACAAAAGGTCTGATGGATAGAGAGACAGAAGTACAGTCAAAGAGGAGGAACCATAAACAAGAGGAGTCAGCAGCAGGAAAAGCAGAGAGAAAGGGAACGAGTGATAAAGAGGTAGAGAGAGAGGGAAGGTGGGGACGAAGAGACAGATGAAGCAGCTTGTTTACTCTCATTTGCTCTAAAATCACTCACTTGATTTCAGACGTGTCAACAAAACACATATGTAAATGTGGAAAGTGCAAAGACTGTAATTATCTACATTAACAGTATCAATTTTCAGCAATTATAATAATGATTAGCATACACATTCACGGTTCCATTTGTTATTTAAATGTGTCCCCGCAGTTCTTAACTGTGCTGTCCTATTTCCTCTGGATCATTTACTGCTGTGGAGTGTGAAACAGCAGCAGTCGAACGGAGGAATAAAAAAAAAAAACAGGAATATCCACCAGAGACTAAGAGAGAGAGAGATGTGGCTGTTTAACACATGGATACAGATGAAAGTGGATTAAACGTTTAAACGGCAGACATCTGGAAATTTGCAAAACTTCTGATCCAGGCCTGTAATCGGTCCAACAATACACACTCCTGCTAATGCGTTCACACTAATCCACTGATCTAACACACCAAGAAACACAGCTCTGCGACAGCAAGAGGAAGAAAACATGGATTTAACCAGGGCAGGTTTCAAAACTGTCAAAGAAAAAAAATCTGCTCTGAAGGAAACGCATCCAGTGCATCTGTTAGACCTCAAGGCTCCACACAATGAGCAATGAGCTCTGGCTCCGCAGGACTGAAAGCATGCGGACGCACAGTCTTCAAAATATGAAATGTGAAATGAAAAATATAATAAAAACTTATCAGCTCTGTGTGTGTGGTACTGAGTGAAAAATAACCTCAGTGTGTGTGTTCATGGTGATCAGAGTTACAGCAGATTCTCAGTTTAACACAGTTTGAGCGGACGTCACTGAGGCTCTGCAGGTAGCCCGGTCTGCCTTCCACACACCTGCACCTACGCACCGCACTCAAATGCATCGTGGGGTTGGTTTTTATCCGTATCATCATGACACGAGCACTGAAAACACAGTGAAAGGCCCCGAGAGGAATAAGCCCTGCCAAAGCCTCAGAGCTCCAGTTTCCCATTCGTGGTCCAGTCATGGTTGGACAGTTCAGGACCACGGGACAGTTCAGGACCGTGGGACAGTTCAGGACCGTGGGACAGTTCAGGCGATGACTGCACATCAGGGACACACACTTCTAATGTTGATTCATACAGACATTTTCTCGATCAGGTCCAAAATAAAATATCTGCTCACACTTAGAGGAAAACTCCACAGTTGCATCTTTCTACGAACGCAGCAACGCAGCAACGCAGCAACGCAGCAGGGACAGATTCATTACGTCACTCATTATCAGCAGCACAGTTAATCCTGCTGATGGGGATCTCAAGCTGAACAGATCAATCTCACTGTTTAATGAGATGTAATCCTCTTCGCCAATTCCCTCCTGTCACTCATAGAAACTGAAACGACACACACACTGAGGCAGCACACATTTTCACACGGTACACAAACACACAACAAGCAGATGAAAACTTGAGAGAAACTCGAAAAAAAAAGCTGAAGTTTTTCCCTAAAGAGGAGACGTGTTCATTTCTGATTCCTTTACATTCTCACACGTCAGATTCAAGGACTCAAAATCAATACAGTTTGGAATGAGACAGCCTCAGCTAAGACGAGGCTCATTCACGATTGTGTTAAGTCACTGAATCCTGGTGAAATGTTTCATTCTTCAGACAGAAAGAAGTCCAGAGAGTTATTATTCAAGCTTTTACATTTTCATTTAAATTTTCTGAAAACTTCTCCAACTTTCAAGGATTTTTAATGTAACGTCCATTGTTATCAGAGAGCTGAGCAAAGAGAAGCCAGAGGGTGTTGAATAAGTGGGAATGGCTGAGCTCATTTAAAAAACAGTGTGTGCAATCAAATGAATTCCATGCATACAAGATAAAATACAGAAAAAAGATCTTCATTCTGTGAAACTCTTCACAGCTGCTGTGCTCAGGCTTCGTCTCTCCGGAGAGGAAGAAGAGGAAGAACAGAAAAAAAACAGATGGATTGGATATGAGCAGTCTCTCACACACACACACACACACACACACACACACACACACACACACACACACACACACACACAGCCACTCAGTCAATTAATACTGCATCATGTGGGCAGCAGAGAGGAGAAGACAGTGGAGGAAATAATCTGAGCCAACACACTGATACAGCAGCTGCCTGTTCACCTGAAGGCTCTCCACACATACTGTATATACACTGTGTATACTATATATACTGAATACACTATATATACTGAATACACTGAATATCTGTCTTATGTCCATGCTCAGAAATATGTGAAAAATAAGATCCACAAACAACAACCAAACATTTCAAAAACTAATTCATGAAGGACAAACAGCTCCATCAGCAGCAGCACAGGAATTATACAGCACATCCACATGAGCCTGTGTGTCCTCAGCACACGGACAATAATTCATTATAAACTGATTTTCTGATACTGAGGAAATTTAATGAAATCTTGTTATTACTAACTCTGAACCACCATAACTGGAAATATAATTCTCACACACCTTACACACACACACGCAGGGGCCCAGGGGCCCGAGGGACCTGTGTAGAAAAGACTACAAACACACAAAATGACTTGTATCTCTTTCAGGGCTGGTGGAAGGTCTGTCTGTGCCCAGGGGTCCATTGTCTTGTAATCTGTCCTGAGTCTCTCATCTTATTTCCTAAAACAGGACAGAAAACAGGACTGGGTGTCCTCATTACTATTTGGGATTTTATCTGAGGGATTAAGTCAAAATAAACGAGGGAGCGTGTCACCTGGTACAACATCACCAGACGAATCCTCTACATGACGCAGCGGTTCAGTGCCTCTAACATACAACACGGTACTAAAATACAACAATTCGTTTTTTTGCTTATTTCCACGTGTAAAATATGAGACTATTAAGGACGAGTTTAAGAAACGCTTGTAATGAGCTGCACATCCACTAACACACAAGCTGCACGTGAGAGAGACACGTTAAACTGTGACACGATGCTGAGCTGTGGGATGTGAGGAGGAGAGGAGACGTAATGGGTGTGAGACAG
This sequence comes from Toxotes lorentzi, assembly GCA_037833715.1. NCBI lineage: Eukaryota > Metazoa > Chordata > Actinopteri > Toxotidae > Toxotes > Toxotes lorentzi. The sequence goes on from JBBMJY010000012.1 coordinate 23,763,267, forward strand.
AGGGGAACAATGGGCCACTCCTTCTGGTCTGCATCAAGGAGAGAGGAGAGGGGAGGAGGGGGGAGGAGAGGAGGAGAAACTGACTGAGCAGAAGTGAAGAAAGAAAAAAGAGGTGAGAGATGAGAGGGCGAGAGAGTGTGTGGGTGAGAGTAGAGAGAAGCTGGACAAAAGAGGGACTGACAAAATGTAAGCAGGAGGGAGAGGGGGATGGTTGGAAGGGATGGACGTATGAAACGATGCAGAGAGGGCGGGGCTCGGTCTGTGTGTGTGTGTGTGTGTGTGTGTGTGTGTGTGTGTGGTATATTTCCCTATTTTCACACTAAAAGCCTTGACTTGTTGTGAACATGGAAACTATTCCCTACTGGCAAACAACACATACATACACCATTATGTCAGAGTGTGCAAGGACACACACACACACACACACACACACACACACATTTACTGTACGCCTACACCTGAACACATGTACATGCAGCTACATACACACCCACAGTTGCTTTTCTTATGAACGAATCAGCACAATAATGTAAACACAGGTTCGAGTCCATGTTCACTTGTTCACCGATAACTGAGCTCAGAGTCCAGGAAACCCTGTAAACCTGCAGCCTCTGGGACTCTGTGCTCACTCTGTGTCTGTTACTGCTTTTCAGCTGTTTCTCTTCTGTCCTGGACGTCAGAGCACGATACGTGAATACAACAGAGAAGGTAAATGAATAAATAAATAGAATGTAATTATTAAATTAATCATCTGTCATATTTTCTAACAATGTGATCATTTCTGAACCCGCTGGATTTCTCTGCTCGATGAGATCGTGGTTGGGGGACGGCAGCAGCCGGTGGTGTACAGGCCGGAGGGATAGGAAGCAGTCACGCTGGTAAAGTTGTGCAGACGGCAGCCACAATAACCGACAGCCGCTCGGCGTCTGAAAGCACCTTCAGGGCCCGGTCACATCATCAGTTCATCTCAGAACACTGACGTGAATTTGAAAACCGACTTGACAGAGCTGATGTTTGTGTGAATGGAGATAACTGGGTTCAAAAGGTATTATTTCAATTGCATCACATGAACTAATCACTACATCCCCCAAGCAAACAGCCCCAATACACTTCAGTGTGCCATTTTCTGGAGTGAACAATCTTCTTCTTTTTCAGAGCCGAACGTCAAAACACTTCATGTGATATGGTAAAAATGTTAAAGAAGAGAAGAGACACGGCAGCACTGGGTCCTGTTTTGTTCTGATGTAGTGACGCTGCAAAACATCAAGTTCGAACGTGAGATGGCAAAAACAAAAGAGGAGAAGGAAAGAAGAGAAAGAGGAGGCAGAGTCAGTGCTGGACATGTGTCCTGGTCTGCAGAGGTACTGAGCCCTTCAGGTTTTTGGTTCTTCGTTAACATGTTCCTGCGTTAATGCTCAGCTCTGTAGCACCATGCAGACTGAACGTGAGTGTGCAGAGCAGATCTGGGGGTTTTTCCTGACATATTCAGGGTGAGAGCGACCACATGATTTTTCATAAGCGTGTACAAACCCTGCTGCTTCATGCTTCTGCTGTTCGAGTTCCCTCTGCCCTCGTCATCTTCTGCCTTCTGGCTCTGCTCTTCGTTTCTTCCTCCTCCTCCTCTCCTTCACCCACTCTCTCCATTCTCTTGCTCCCCCTCCTCTTTGATCTGTCTCACCCTTTGTCATGTTTTCTCCCCCCTCCTCATTTTTTCTGCCTCTCCACACTTTCTACATCACCTCTGCCCTCCATCTGTTTCATTCTCATTTCCCACCTCTCCTCTTCCTGCTCCATCTCTCCCATCAGTTTTTGGCTTCCCTTCGGCTCTGCTCTCTTCTCTCCCAGTCTCCCCCTCCCACCTGTCCTCTCCCCCTTTCTCGTTTTCTCCCTCCTCTCACCCCGCCCTCTCTTCCTCTTGTTGTGCTTCTGTGCAACCTTGAAGAAAATGGATTAGAGATGGAGAGGGTGGGAGAGAGAGAATGTAGCTTTTATGCTGAAACGCTCTTTAACAATGAGGCAACCATTGAGCTCCTCTCTGTCCTTCTCCTCTCGTCTCCTTTCTTCCAGCTAAAACAAAAAGGGTTTTTAAAGCCATGAAAAACAATCACCACAGGCTTTAGAGGGCTGGTGGCATTCATGTGAACGGCTCAGTGAGGTGAGAGTACTGTAATTCTCCTTTTTCTCTCATGCAGGACAGTGACGGTATGTCAGCACTAATGTTATGTGAAGTTACGCATTCATGTCTTTTCATTCATTCTTGACACGTGTGTGTGTGTGTGTGTCTATTAATAGTGAGTGAGGTAAGCTGCTTGTAACAGTCGGAGGCTGTAATGGTCAACACTGCCCTCCCGACCTACTTTACACACACTGCAGCACCACACACACCAGGGGACATAGTGTGTGTGTGTGTGTTTGTGTTGTGTGTGTTGTAAATGTGTTATAGATATTCAGATAAAGCACCATCTGCTGTGCACATCTCACTGTCAGTTACGACTTGTTTAAGACTGATGGCTGGCTTTTTTTTTCTGCTGCTGCGACTGCGACTCTGTCGACTTCCACACAACATCACACAAACTGCATCTCTCAAACTTTGACAACTCGAATTAAAATGTTGTCGTGTCGGACATGACAGACCACTGTGAGCTTCACAGACACGTCGGGCTTTATTACAACCCTGTCTCCTAAAAACTGTGTTTCTATGCAACTCAGCTGCATCAGCAAATATGTTCCACAGGAAATGTAATCGACGGCAGGATTAAATTCTGAATAAATGAAGCTGCACATTTATTAAAGGCAGCGGAGTCGTCAGAAGGCGGCGGGGGTGGATGGTGAGAGTACAACGCACACAGCCGTCGAGTTTCGGATGTTAAGGTCCAGGAAAGATGGTGGTTTTGGTTAAGGTCATCTGGTCCCACCCACAGGTTGAGAAGCTCTGCTCTGCCGTACGTATAACTTTAAGATCTTTCCTTGTAAGAAATGATGATGAAAAACTGGCCCCAGAAGAAACAGGAAGTCTGACATTCTAAAGCTGTTGTCAGGTGTGTCTGGGGAGAAACATACCGAGGTCTAAATGAACTCATGAGCTTCTGTTTTGTAGAGACATTCACAAACATGGAGACACACCATCTCCACTCCTACACAGGAGGGTGTGTGTTGACTCATGGTAAATTAGGTTTGCTCTATATTCTTGGGGTTAGCCATGAAAGATTGATGGGGAGGTGAACTCTATGTAGGCCAGTGAGAGGGATCTGCAGCCTTAATGTCCTTTAATGTACTGTACTGTGCTCTGCTGGGGGGCGGCAGGGATCCTAACAGGGATGGTTTGGTTTGGGAGTCTGTCTGTCGGTTTCCTCTGTCTCCCTCTCTAATTGGCTTCCCTGTAGCTCAATAATTCACTTGTTTTTTTGGAGAGGCAGAGAGGAGCAGATCCACTCTGTTCCAATTAAAATCTTTTTTTACTTTCACATTCTCCCTCCGGCCTCTCCTTTCTTCATGCTTTTGCTTTCTCTTTGCCCCTCCCAGCATTCATCTGCTCCCTCCCTTGATATTCCACCAGCCGAGCAGTGTAAAGTGAGTTTATATCAATGCTTTATGAAACTTCTGTAATGCGAAATAATTACTTCCTTACTGACGAGGCATGGTCTCGACTCAACAATCAGGCGGCACCACTGCTGCATCTTCAGTGTATTTGTCTGTGTTGTTATGCACATGTTTGTTTGTGTGTTTTCAAAGTGAAAGATGGATTTTCTTTATAAAGACATGAAACTCAGGGAGTTGTGTGAGACTTGAAGTTACAGTTAGTGGAGTGGAGCTGGTGGTCTCGAGGCTCCCGCAGTGACCCTGATGTAAGATCTGAATAATTTCCCTGGTGCTTTATGTCCCAGTCGGAACAATTCTGCTTATTATCTAACGAATGCTAACGAAAGCTTCTCGTCTTCTTCCTGTGCTCTGACATACCCGTACGTTCTGCTGACATTCCTCAGCGTCTTTCATTAATCACGGAGCATTACTGGACTTTCCTGTAGAAAGATCTGTTAACATCCACTGAAAGACCAAACTTTACCATCATCATCATCATCATCATCATCATCATCATCTTCCCTCTGGTTCACACGCGTGTGCGACCATGTGAGGGCACTCATGTTGTACACACACATACACACATATGGGTGAGTGGGTCATATATAATTAAGCACAAGTGTATGAATCCAAAACAAAAGGCCTCCCTGTTCTTCCCTGTTCTTCCTCTGGCAGCCTTCTTCCCTCATTTCTAGTCCTCGGTAGCTTTTCAGCTTAAAGCAACACACTGACATTTGACAAATAATCTGTTGGATCAATGAACCACTGTGAGGAAATAGTACTGTGAACAGAGGCCTCCTTAGTTGGATTTCTATTTTTGGTTTGTCTAGATTTAGAGCGCACAATTCAACGCAAATTCAATTTCCTGTAACGTCACGGACGTCTTTGTCCTCCATTGGCATCTTTGAGCTTGTGCCCCAGTTAAAGACATGAAGGAACATCTGAATCTGAACCTCAGTCTGGACTGAGCTTCAGCCTCTGTTCGTTTAGTTCTGCCCTGACTACCCTGAACTACAGGCTTAGACGTCAGTTTAAGCTGAAACAATTAACTGACTGAGCGCCGACTATTTGGATAACTGATTAACAATGAACTGTTCACTATTTTCTGACCTTTACAGAACAGCTCACTCAATAGATTAATCAAGAAAATAACTGTCAGATTAACTGATAATGAAAATAATCACTACACCTTAACGTCAACGTCCATTTTAGAACGTCATTTCCTGATCGGACTACGTTGACTGACACAGTGCCACCACTCAGACATGATGGCTCTGAGCAGCATGCCTGCCTGTGCCATTAACTGTCACGGCCTAATGCAGCACAGCCTGTGCACCTTCTGAAAACTGGGAAGAGGACAAAACAATGTCACAAACACCTGTGTTCGTGGTGACACCTGCGCTCAGATGCCAGATGGTCCAAAGCTCCCATCACAAACTCAAGGTTATAGAGGTATACACAGTGATATGAAACCAAAAGCTAAACTTAAGGAGCACAAAGCAGAAGGATTTATGTTCAATAAATTACTTCAACAATTAACCCAAAATCAAAATATCTACTGTCTGTTGACTTTCACACGGTGCTAAAGCAGAAAAGTGTATGCTCAATGCACAACTTGGCAAATGTTTGGCAAAAGAAAGAACTGAATCAGTTTCATGAATCCAGTTGATCCAGCTACTTCTTATTCTATCAGTATGTAAATCAAAGGTTTATCAGCGAGCCGTCGCTGTATTCCTTCCATTCTCCCCGCCCATCTTCTCTCATCATCATTCTGTTTGTGTTTCTCCTCTCCACCTCCGCTGCTTTCTCCCTCCCATAATCACGCCTTCTTCCTCTCATCAGCCTGAACAGGGGCCTGTTTTCCACTCTCTGGTTTCAGCCACCATGCTGCACAGTGCAGAACGGAGCGAGGACATTAGGCTGTGACAAGTGGTTTAATCAGCTGAGGAAGACGTTTGATGGTGTGGCTGTATAACATGTCCTGATCTCAAACTCACATTTCCTCTTCTTTCCATCGTGAAAACTTTTTTTCTCTCAGAGAAAACGTGAAGAACGTTCTCCACGGCGACCAAACGCACCTCGAGCTTTCTGTGTCTCTCACCCATAATCCTTTGCTCTGTGCATTTCTTCAGCTGTAAAATGTTCTTTCACTTCACCAGAGCTGACACCGAGTCCGAGACATCGATTAACTGATTAAAAATGACAGATTCTGATAATCCATTAACTGTTTCAGTCTTTTTCAGCTTCTCACACGAGAAGACTTGATGCTGTTATTTGTTAGATATTATTACAAAGTGAATTTATTTGTTCAGGACTTTCACTCAAACAAAACAAGATGTTTCATCACATCACATCGGCTCTGGGAAAACTGTGATTGGATAATGATCAGATTCATCGAGAATGAGAATAATCATTCGTTGTGTTGATGCTCCACTGTCTGTTCTGGTACAAGATCAGTTCTCTACGACGTCTCTCGTCAGCGCTTTGTCATTTCTTTTTCTTCTTCAGCTCCATTTATACTCTTCACAAACTCCCTAACTCTGTCTCTGTTCTTCTTCACTCTTCTAACGTCTCTTCGTCTTTCTCGTCCTTTTAAAATCAGATCTCTCAAATTTCCTCCTTCCATCCGTCTTATCGCGTTGTCTCACACTTTCTCTTGCATCCATCGACTCCATCTTTCCTCTACATCTCTCACTTATCTCCAGCCCATCCTTTTCAGTCGCTCGCTGCATTGTGTGTGTGTGTGCTGTGTATCCTGCCGCTTACGGCTGTGTCTGTGGCCTTGAGAGGTGAAAGACAATGCTGTGAGCCCCTCCCTGCCTACCACCCACACACACACACACACACACACACACACACACACACACACACAGGGTATGTGAGGAACACAAAGCCCCAGACTGTAGAGCTGCTCTCCTCCTCGACCTCGCTCTCTGCACCACTCCCACACACACACATTCCCACAATACCAGCCACAGGAACACACACTCACTCTCAACATTAGCTTCAACTTATTGAAGCAATAACCGTCTCTGTATCACTTGCACCTCCCCAGGTTCCTACGTCTACCACCCCATCCCTCGAGGAGTCCCATATCTACTCCTAACTTCCCCCAGGAGCCCAATACATCTGTCCCCAACACCTCTATCATCCCTAACTCTCCCCCATCTCCTGGTAGCCCTGAATCAGCACTCATGTTTCCTCATCAGTCCCGTATCTAACACTGATTGCCACCCAGAGCTTCTACAGGGTTCTACATCTTAACCCAGAAGTGATGTATTCATCCCCAAACTCCACCACAGAGTTTTCTTTCTGTGTCTGTCCCAGATGTGTCAGCCCGTCTCTTCTCTACAGTCCTATATGTATCCCCAACGACTCCACAGGGCTCTACATCGAACCATTTCTCACACAAGGTCCTATATCTAACCCTGATGCCCCAGAACATTCCTTTATCGACAGTAAATGTCCTTCATCTATCAGCTCCTCTGTGTTTTCACTCTGTGTATTCACCACCTTCCCAAAAGCTTCTGTTAGACCTGAAACGATGGGTTTTTAAATTTAAAATCCAAACACACGTCTCCTTCTCTGCCAACTACCAGCAAGCTAAGTGTGTTTTTACATGATGGGCAGGGTTTGATCAGACACATTTCTGTCATCGTCTGCTGTGATAACAAACAGACTCAGGATTTGGTTTTAGACATGTAAAGTTATAGCTTTGGAAATGTTTCACAAACTTAATGATTATTCCAGAAAAAAAACTGTCACATCAACCGACAAATTGACGAACAATTTCAAAAAGGACAAATCAACACAAATCATCCAGTCAACATCCATGTTATGACTGTGTTGGTTCCTCAGTCGGACGATCTTCATCTTTCAGTTTTCTTTGAATTATTTTGTGTTAAAATGTTCGCAGGAATTCAAAGATATAAATTATCAACCTGATAAATCCATATCAGCACCAGCCTTCAAAAATCCACACATAACATCATCTGAATACTTCCATATGATCGCACCGCTCTCACCTAATGGAGTCACTCAGCGGAGAGTGAAGGAGAGGTTTCCTTGACAACCATGTAGGGGTTACAGAGTACACTGTACAGAATAACATAAGACATTATATACTGTATATTTTCTGGTTGGGAAAAAAACCTTATCCTTATAGACACAGGAGATTTAACTGTAGCGGTGCTGGATCAGTGTTGGTCGATTATTGTGCCAGTGCAGGGGTAACAACACAAAAACACACAGACACACGCCTTCACAGGGAAAACGACCTGTAACAGTAACCCAGTCAAAATAAGTCATAAAGTTAATTCAGCCAAATATATCTGTCACCGCGTTCGACAGGAAACAGAGAACTGGATAAAAACATCGAGCTTTGAGATGAAACCCGGAAAAAAAAAAGAGAGGAAATGTTTTTTCTCTTCTTTTAAATCAGAGTGTGATTTAAAGCAGCAGGTGTTAGTTCAATAGTCTGGGAGCTCTATAGGCAGGATTTGGAGTCGCAGAGCTTCATTTACATCCACCCACACACACACACACACACACACACACACACGTATACACACAGTATATTTCTCCATCTGCTGTCTAGAACCATATTCTGTGAAAGTTTCTGACCTTACTGTAAAACGTGTCTGGCTCTCAGAACTCAGCTCATGTCTTTATTAACTGGTCAAAGCTCCGGCTCTTTACGTCTGCCTGTCCGTTTCCTTCTCATAGCCGTGAGACGAACACGTTCAAAATTCAAAGAACTAACCTTGATGGATTTAAAGCTACAGATATTTTACATGCTAATTCACAAACTACATAATTGAGTGTTAACGACATTCACCCAGTTCTTAAGTGAGCATGCTAAAACACCTTACACAGCTAACTGTGCTGATGAATGGAGTTATCTGATGAGATCATTCCTACCTGTGTTTGAAATGATTGTTTTTAATACTTTTTTCTTTTATTTGAACATAAGTTCAGCACTAACTGAATAAATTTGAGTAATATGCTTTTTTTTTTTTTTTACACTTTGCAGTGTAAGTCAGATTTATGATATATTGAATTAAAGGTCTGATTTCCTGTCGACTTGAAGTTCCACTGGACAACTTGACATGTGTTTGATTTTTATTGCTCATGTATATTGTTATGAAGTGAGAGGGGCCAAGGTTACAGAGAGCTGGTACCCCCTCCCTATCTGTCTTCAACAGACAAGGCCAAGGACTGCCATTCATAAAACACACTGCCCACCCTCCTCCTGAGTGTGTGTGTGTGTGTGTGTGTGTGTGTGTGTGAGAAGTGGCCTGGTGCTGCTTAGTTTTCACCTCTAACCTTTCTGATGACAGAACTTTGAGCTTTTATTCAGCATAAATGAGATTAAACGAGTTAAGTTTCACCCAAATGAATAAAGTAAGAGTAGAAAATTATTTCACTGTGGTGAAATCCATGGAACCTGAGCATGCTCTGTTTGCTGAGGAAGGCTGTGAGATGCTGATGAAAGCTCTTCATCCTTTCTCCTTTACTCAAAGTTCACAGTAAGTGAACTTTGAGTAAATATTTTTGTCAGCTTAATGATGTGATTTGTTTCCAGGAATAACAAATAATCACATCAAATTAGTCAATCGATAAGATGATCAACAGATAACAATTAGAAATTATCGGATAATTGATTAATCGCTGACATCATCTGGAAAAAGCTACAAAAGCCAAACATCGTCTGAGATGCTTCTGTTCACTCGTTAATGGGAAAACAGAAAAGGAAACTATTTTATAGATTAAACAATAAAGTGATTATCATTCAAATAAAAACTCATTGTTAACTGCAGACATTTAGATATTTGGCACCACTGCTACAGGAAAACAGACTCTGAGTCACTTCTATTTGTGCTCTGTGTGTGTGTGTGTGAGTGTGTGTGTGTGAGTGTGTGTGTCAGTGTGTGAGTGTGTGAGTGTGTGTGTGTATGTGGGTGAGACAGAATAGTGTAATATGGACTCTACATCCTCTTTCCAAAGATGTATAGATATGTATAGATATATGAACACACACACACACACACACACACACACACACACGGGCAATGGAGAGAGGGTGTAGATAAGAAAATGTCGCCAACACTGGCGTGTGAGAGAAGTGTGTGTTTTCTGACAAACAACCTGTCCTTGACTCTGCACACCTTCATTCTCTCTCCTCCTCTTAAAAAAAAAAAGGAAAACGTAGATAAGGATTGAATGGGGGGAACAGAAAGGATGAGCAGGATGGAGTGTTATCAGATAGAAGGACAAAGAGAAAGATTAGACTGTGTGTTTCTATTAAAGCGAGTGACTAACTCCATAAATGGGGGAATTACACTGGAGTCCAGTGGTTTCCCTCATTCGTCAGTGGAAATATAACAGAATTAGGACAGAAAAAAAAGCAAAAGCTGGACAAAGAAAATAAACCGTTCAACACTGACGTGGAGGAGGTAAACAAGAAGGAGGGAAGGATGGGGAGTTATAAGCAGGGAGGAAATAAACAAATACACTAGTAAGAGAAAGTGAAAATCCCTGCAGCTCAGATTTAATGAGGGTGAAGAGCCACAACAGGAAACTCATTAAAAAATAATAATCTGTTTACTAATGTAAATGTTTTTAAAGGTAAGAATGAGAAGAACGAGATGCATCAGACATCAGAGACAGAATCGTTCTCTGATGTTCAGGTTTTAAAGCCGGGTTTAGGATTTATTTAGGTTTTTAGTTAAACCTGACCGTCTCTGAATGTTTGGTGTTCAACCACTGCCTCGTTTTATTTCAACCGTACGATTATATTTGTCTTCTGGTGTCTTTTTGCTGCTCTTAGTGTGAAAATGAAAACATGTAGACCTAATGATTAACTAGATTAATAAAATGATTCTTTCACTTAATCAAGTCATTTTTTTGTCAATAAAACATTAAAGAAAAACAGCAAATCTTCATTTGAGAAGACTTCCACCTCATTTGTTGACAAAGTGCCACAGAAACGATGGCGTCTCAGCACAGTGTGATGTATCTACAGTATCACTCTGAGGAGATTCTGATCGGAGTCGGCTGAGGTCTACTGATTTTTTTTCACTGTGACTGACAGCTGACATTCTCCATTCCCTGTCGAAAGTGATTCATAACCCGGAGGGCCAAGCTTTACTGTGGATAATGGAGCACAAAAGGTCACAACTGACCAGGGAAGAAAATCGATTCTCATCCCTGTTTCAAATTTGAGAAGTTGGCTTTTGGTAGATGCTGAAATGAATAAAAAAAAAAAAAAGTAAAATATTTTTACAACGACAGAATAAAATCACGGAGGAGGAGTGAGTGGATGGGTAGAACGATGGAGGGAAATTGGAGGGTTAGAGCCCCTCCACCCCTCCACCTCTGTAACATCTGTCTCATCTCGTCCACCTCCAGGACAAGCCTCTACTCCTAACCTCCACACAGTCTCCTCTCTTTTCTCCCCTCTCATTCACTCAGGCAAGAAAACAGATTCAGCAAACTGCTAAAAATGAACAATGATGCTTACAATGAGATGTCTCCATAACAATGTCTATATGACAACAGCTTTATCTGACAGTTATGCTTCACTCATGTCAGGTCGGAGTTTTCGTTATCACGAGTTTTCATGTCAACACTGAAGTTGTAATTATGAAAGCTGTGATATTTCTGACGTGGTGCTTGATAATTCAGCAGAGACTGAAAACCTGAAACCACGGACTCACATCAGTGTTATATTGTTGATTCAAAGTATTTTTAGCACTAATTCTGTGATGATACAACCGTCTTGGGTTGTTTGATGATGTGAATGCTAATAAGCCATAAACATAAACTCTTATGCAAAAACAAAACATTGTGAGTAGTGTATATGTGCAGTATGTAGTGTATGTGTGCGTGTTGGAGTCTTGATGGGCTCAGACGTGTTATCATGTTAAATTCTTTTTTTTCCCCATGACAACAGGAACATAGATCCCTCTCTGTTCTCCGTGTTATCAGCTCTGAGCCAGTCAGGTCCGACCACAGCCGTCCTGCTGCTGGAGACAGAGGTGCTCCCTCAGGTGGGAATACGTCTCTTTACTTTATTGCACTGACTTAAAAGGCACTGCACATGTTTGTCTACACGTGTGTGTGCGTGTTAATGCGTGATGCTTTATGTTCCCAAGGAGGGGGCTGGCTGATAACCACGGGTACAAATTTCAGATTGGGACACATTTTATTGAGCAACCTTTGGATGCTCAACCCTCCAAACCATAAAACAACAAGAGAACACACAATGACACTCCCAAGGTCTTAAAAAACACCCCCAGCCACACACACACACACACACACACACACACACAGGCTATGGCGAACACATAGACACCTTGAACCGCACAGGTCTCGTTAAACTGGGTCAGGGGGGGCGGTGGTGATGGTGGGAAAAGGTCGGAGGGTGAAGGATGTGGGGTGTGTGATGGACACATTGTTCTGCTCTCACTCTTCAGCTCAGTTCACTCTGAAGAACAAAAGTTCAGTCAAACAAACATTTCTCAGTGTTTGCGTTGGTGCCTACTTCTACACTGAGCAGAGCTGAGGCTGATGGGAATGTAATGAGTTAACAAATCACTGAACTTAACTGTTTATATGTGTCGAGTGATATTTTCCATCAGCCTGCTTTATGTGCTTTGATTAGTGATTTCATTCTTTCACGACATCTGAATGTTTCCGTGTCGGCTCGAGAGATTATCGAGTTTAGTCCGACTCCTGTGACAAGGCTGTGGAGTTTTCAGTCTCACAGCCCCAGATCTCATTACAGCCGCGCAGGAGGCTACTGCTCTCCGCTACGAGTCAACCAGCTAGACACACACACACACACACACGCACACACACACACGCACACACACACACACGGAGTGAGGCTGGTAACTAGCCTAACAATTTGTTTTGTTTTCCTTACAGGAGTGAGCACCAGCTGTGACTGAGCACAACCTGTTGACATATTTATATTGTCTATATTGTGTATTGTGTATATAGTGTGTGTGTGTGTGTGTGTGTGTGTGTGTGTGGAGGAGCAGTATAGAAGGTTTGTAATATTAATTGCATAGCTTTTTATCGGAGTTTGAGTCTTGCAGGGTGTGGTGTTAATAATTAAGCAGCTACTGAACCCCTTGTAGAGTAGGGCATCACTCATCACCACACACACACACACACACACACACACACACACACACACACACACACACACACACACACACACACACACACACAGTTTATATATAATAAAGCATATAGAAACATACAATGTACATTAATATGCAGCTAGATGAGACTCATTCTCATAAAAACACAAGCAAACATATAGAAACTTATTAATGTGCACATATGAACTCCACAAATACAAAGAGCCTGAACAAACACTAACAAACCCACAACACATTCAGATGCATGTGGTAAAAAACTCAAAATTAAAGAGTCTGTACAATGGAAATGTCACATGTTAATGCCTCTGTGCATTTTTAATGTTGTTTCCATTAAGTTGGCCACTAGTCCTCCAGCAGGTTGACACCACCACGACTCCAAACTGTGTGTGTGTGTGCCTGCTAGAGAAATAAGGCATTTACATGAGAAATATTCATAAGACTCACTGTCGTTAAAGTTCACTGGGCGCAGTAAATGTCTATACAAAATGGATTCAGTACTGAGTCAAAAATATTCACACCTTCGATTGAGACGTCACCTATTGTTTGACAAGGCTCATAAACATGCAGGTTTTCACAAGACATGATGACAGAGATCAGTCCCATCAAACTGTCTTTACAGTTCTCCCATTTACACACTAATAAAACTGCACTTGAACTGTACATCATGACACGTTATTACCTTTCAGTGAGAATAAATCTGAGGTGCTGGAAAATGATGAGAAAATAAGAAAACATATTTCTGCAGCAGGAACTTTCGTCATCAGACCTTTCTCTCTTATCTCAGTGTAACACTGAAAAACCTCTTCAGGCTCAAACGAAACAACCTGAGGAGGTAAGGTAAGGTAAGGTAAGGTAAGGTAAGGTAAGGTAAGGTAAGGTAAGGTCCCCTTTTTGGGAACAGCTCACAGTTCAGAGACATGCTCTGTAACCTGTAGTGATCACAATCCTTAAAGGCTGGGATCCACTGAAGCAGAACACAAAGGTGTTTTATAAAACTGCACCACACCAGAAAAATGTCACCAGACAAAACTGGACTGGACACTGGACCATTCCTATTCCTACTATTCCTGTTTTTTTTCATGTTAATTATAAAAAATAACAACACTGTTTGTTGGACAGTGATGGGAGGTAAACTCTAGTCTCCCGAACTGTCTGAGATACTAACACACCTTTACTGTCCACCTCTAAATAAAGGGCACAGAGCTTCCTGCATTGGCACTGAACATAAATCATGTGGAGCAGAATCGTCCATTATGAACATAATTCATAAGCATACTAAACTGCCCTCAGACAGTGCAGATACATCACGAGCATCTCTCCCGGTTTCATGGGAATTTTTTTGTCTCGTGTTTTTGACTCCCAGAGAAAAACTGCTCTGGTTTCATCTCCCTGAAATGATCCAGTCTCAATCTGCCGGCCTCCACCCAGTTTCCTGGTGACAGAGAGGATGATTTAATCCAATGCTCCCTCCTCTCCTCTCTTTCTAATTCAGCTGAATGCCTGACCTCCATCCCTCCATCCTGCAGTTCAGAGCCTCTCCCTCCTCGCTGCCCCTCTTCTCTTCACCCCCCCTCTCGGCTCCGGGTAGGGGGTGGAGGAGGATGAGTAAGGGAGGAGGAAGAGGATCAAAGTCATCCTGTCGTTTGTCTCCCACTGCCCTACTTTCCTCTGCTGCACCGCTTTAACACATTAGACCATGTGGGCCAGCGGCCTACAGCACTGATGTGTGTGTGTGTGTGTGTGTGTGTGTGTATGCACACAGTATATACACAGTTTTACTTGCATAAACGTGTGTGAGCATGACAGAGATTTCTAGAAATGCAGCCTCCTAGTGTGTGTGTGTGTGTGTGTGTGTGTGTGTGTGTGTGTGTGTGTGTGTGTGTGTGGTGCAGCGTTTCTCTCCCCATGGGGGGAGAGGGAGGCAGCGAGGTAAACTCTGTCCTCCTTGTGTCTTTATTGACTTCGGCCTGGCTGAATGTCTGACTGCTGCCTGCCTGACCAGCTGTTTATCTGACTGCTTTAACTGTTTCAGCATCGCCTGCCTGAGTGTGAGAATACCTGCTCACTAGTTTGTTTGTTTGTTTTTTTAAAAAAAAGGTTTTCAACATCTGGGCACAGCTCTGTGTGAAAATGAAAGCAGCTCCTGTTTGTGGAACAAAACTGAAACGAGCAACATAAAGAGTAATTAAAACAACTTCCACAAGAACAGGGTGATAAAGACAGTTAAATACTGTCATCACCAGATCCAGATTCAGCAGCAGCGTTTTCATTTTGTTCTTAGAAACTGTCCTGTGTTTGGTCGAAGCCTCCGATCATCCCAGCCTCCTCCAGTCAGGCTCCATCTCTCTTTATACTACACCACCTGACTTCCTCCTTTGTTCCTGATGTAATTACTGCGGCCACTAAAGGTCTGCACCAATAAAAGGTAAGTATGGGTTGTAATGAGCTGTGGGCCCATTTTTTACAGGACTGTCTCATATAAAATCCTCGACCTGTCATTTTTGGGTGTGTTTGTTCCTGACGAAGGATGAGGTGAATTCATTCATTCATACGCAGTGTGGATATCTGTGATCCTGGTGTAGGTCTTATTTGGGATTAGCTGGTTTCAGTATTCCAGGTAATACCACCAGATCTCATATTTTATTCCATTTTTCTCAGATTAGACCTGATCCAGATTAAAGGGGAAACAATTCACACTATCTGCCAACGAGTGTAATGAAGAATTCGCAAATAATACCAACATAATGATGTGGAGGCATGGATGTAAAATTTACATTAAATGTGCGAAGAGTAAATTTCTGCATAAGAGAAAAATGATGTTCAGAGACCTGATCTGTTCTCGCTGTCTCTTTCTCTGTCCTCTCTCCTCCTCCATTAGAAACAAAGAAGGAAACTAGTTTTACTGGAACATCTGTAATATCAGTTGTCACGGACAATGTCAAGCTCAGTATGTCAGCAGATCAATATATTGGCCTGTCCCCGCCATTTTGTTCTTCTTGTTTCCATGCACTCCTCTCCTTCCTGCATGACGTCATCCTCATCCTCCCTCTCGTCCTGTCTCCCTTTCCCTTCCCCTCTCCATCCTCTACAGTTTTTTCCTTCCCTCTCTTCAGTTTATCCCCCGTGGAGAGAACCTGTAATGTCATCTCCTCCTTCTGACAAGCCCTGTTTATCACTAACCCTGTTCTACAGAACAAGAGGCTCCAGGAAAAGGAGGCCCTGCACTCTGCTGTGCAGCAGACAGGAGCCTCTCAGGCGGGTGGGTCAGCGGCACAGAGGGGATCTGGTGTGGATGTCTCTCTGGAGCTTCAGGGGGAACGAGATGACGCTCGCAGGCCAGGATTGAGAGGTAGTGGAGGGGCCACTTCTAAAGAGCATGGACCCTTGGAGCCAGAGTGATGTGGAGAGGCATAGAGTGCACACTCACACACTTTCTCATACATGCCCACACACCCCCTCAGAAATCTACAGAGTATAAGCCTCACGAAACGAAGTGCAAGCAGCTCTGGTGACCAAGCTCGCCTGCCAGGCCAGTATGGCTCCTGTCCAAGGTTGGCTCCTATGGCATCGGCTGAATAAATTCACGGTGACAGCTCGAGTCAAGGTTAGCCTTGCTGCAGCGCACTGGTTTGCCACTAGCACTTGATTTTTTCAGATGTCGGATGAAAACCACACATCTTTCAGGAAAGGCAGAAACGAAGAAAGCAGCGATGCTTCACTGACTCTTTGAACATCTCAAGGACCAGAAGTGACTCAACGTCAAACGGACCTGGATGAACAATTAGGCTTTAAAAACACACACAGTTTCTTATTCAGCATATGAAACTAACAAATTCCCATTTTGAAGACGGTTCTGTGTGAACATAACACAGCACAAGAGTTTACAACTGTCATCCGTATGGCTTCACGTAGTGTAGAATGTGGTTGGCATAAAACAAACAAACAAAACAGAACACAACAAATAAGGGTATGTGTGCATATGAGCGCCAGCGTCTTCTTTCCAGCTGTCCCCGGTGAGGAGAGAATGTAGAGAAAAAAACCGCTGCACCCAGCATCTGTTTTCAAAGCTTGATGTCTTTGTGCAGCACTTCCAAACGCTTCTAGGCGAAAATCTCTGAAGTGGATATACAATCAGCAATAAAAAGCAAAGGGCTGTTGGTAGTCCATCAGTCCACGGCAGTGCTGAGATGTTGTCGTAGAAACAAACCCACAGTAGTGCTGTTTAGATGAAGCTGCCAGAGAAAAGCAACATAAGGACCATCCAGCCAAACAAATGTGTGACACTTCAGCTGCTTTCAGTCACTTACAAATTCTGTTGTGATGTGTTAAAGTTTGCTCATACCGACATTTTTTTTACTGACCTGATTTTAATGTTAACCTGCCTGTGTGTAATTTTTGATTCAGTTCACTTGCTCAGATTTTCTGTTCGATAATCTCCTGACAGACCAGACTGTCAGGCCACTGGCTGTTTTATGCAGCTTTTAACACCAGGACTCATCAGTCGGCCACCAGCCACAGGTTTCAAACCGCCGGTCTGAACCATTACACAATAAAAGCTTTTCACTTCAGCTGTCACCGTTAAGTTGAGTGAGGCAGAAAAGAAGAAAAGCAAGGTGGCGGTCAGAAGCTCTTAAAAGTGATTTACTGGTGGCTTGTGAGCTGGACAATGGCGCGCGTGTGTGTGTGTGTGTGTGCGTGCGTGCACGCAGACCATCTGCTGTGCTGAAGCGAACTGCCTACTCCAGTTAAATGCCCTGACAGCTAGCTGGTTGGGAAAACACCCACCTGATATTAACTTCAGATCAGCCACAGAGTCAGATCAACCACAAGCTCTTTGGCTGCGCGTTCAAACCGAAGCAGCCGCAGCTCCTCCACCTCCTCGCTGTCAGAGGAAAGAGCTGCTGCAGGTTCCCCACAGCGTTGACAGCTCAGTGGGGCTTTCAGCGCACGGAGAACACGGCAATAAAAGTTAAAAATATTTCAGCTTTTACTTTAGAGAGCTCTGCTAAAGGAGAGGAGGAAACATAAGATATATACATGGTGGTGTGTGGCTGTGAGCCTCTGTGGCGTTGTGGAGTCTGATGGTTGATGGCGCCAGAGAGCTCCCTAAGCTCTGCGAGGCCCTCGGCTGGAGGAGCGTGTGGCTCGGCAGAGAGAGGATGAGAGAGCTTGTCCATGACGGCGTTCAGCTTCCCTCTCATCCTCCTCTCCGTCACTGCCTCCACACTGATTAATCTGAACCAGAATCACAGGAACAAACAAACAAAGATCCAAGAGGCTCAAGGCTGAGGTACTTTCATGTTTTCAATCAATCAATAAATCAATAAATTTCAGTTTTCAAGACCCCTCGGAACCACCAATCCCAGTTTCCTATAGATCCACGTATCTGGGCCATCAGCCCGACCAAACCTCAGCCCTACCCAAGTGTCTTATACATCACTAACACTCCTGTGCATTAGAGAAATAAGAGTCTTTGCTGCGTGTTTCCTTGGATTAGAGTCTAATTGAGCAGGAACTCTTCAACTCTGCCTCTCAGCTCCTCAGAGTGTTGTGGCATTTGGACGCCTACAACCCTCCTCTGGGTTCTATATGAGGTGTAGGGAACAGAGGTAACAGCTGACAGATCTGCAGTACTGACCCGGATGTTGACCCGGATCTGGGTGTATTTTAAATTAATATGGTATAATATTATACCATAAGAGAACAATCATAATCGTTTTATATTACTGGAAACTGAATATCTTCGTACTGTAAAGTCACTAAACCCTCCCACCTGCACCTACAGAGACATTACAGGAATATTACACAGAGCTAAAATGATGAACTTAGAGAAGCAGCAATCTGATTTTTTTCTTAGACTGGAAATAATATTTGATACGCTCTGTTTTTTTATTTGATATGATCCAGAAAGGAAAAATATGAAGCACTGGTCGACGTGGATAAAATAAAAAAGAAAAATCAGGAGAAGATCCACCACAACCCACGATGGGACTTTCCTCTTTCCCTTGACTCATCCTTTCTCTCCTCTCCTCATTTCCTCACCCTCATCCAGCCGGAGCTTGGAGGAGCAGCAGCCACAGAAGGATCTTGATGGAGATTGGTTGGAGCACTTACTCCCGCCTGGCACTGAACCGTCAACTCAGCTCACATCAACACACATACACATCTACACACACACATCTGGGCTTGTTTCACTACACTACTGCCCTGACCTGTAACACTGTAAAGAAGTGGCAGAGAAACACACTCACTCAGTATTGGGTACAGTACATTACAGTACCATTCAAATATGCATGGGATAGGTCTCTCTCTCTCTCTCTCTCCCTCCCTCCCTCCCTCCCAGGACACACACACACACACACACACACACACACACACACACACACACACACACAGGGCTTACCTCCAGAGAGACGATACATTATGCTAATAA
>JBBMJY010000012.1:23782551-23808061 GCA_037833715.1 Toxotes lorentzi
CCTCCCTCCCTCCCCCACACACACACACACACACACACACACACACACACACACACACACACACACACACACACACAGGCCACTTGTTACATTAGCAGGTAATTGCTGTATCCTTGCAGCACTATGAAACAATACGGCTGTCTTCCTCACAACAGGAAGCCTTTCAGAGTGGGGGGTGGGTGAGGGGGTGGGTGGGGCAGAAAGAGAGAGGAGAATCAGTGAGAAGCAGGAAAATGTAAAATGTGGGAGGAGAGAGAAACAAAGGGACACGGGAGAGGGAATCGGACAGAAGAAATGACGAGAGACAGAAAGGACGCGATGAGGGACAGACGTAACAAAGAGGACAGGACAACAATGCCATAGTAAGTCTGAAGCCTGAAACTATGACAGAGAGTGAGGAGAGTAAACGCACAATGGAAAGCAAAGAAACACACACAATGTGTGTGTGTGTGTGTTTTCCGCACTTATCTGGTCACAAACAGCTCTGCTGATGTGAAAAACTTTCATTTGTTTTAAAAACGTTGAAATTAGCAGCGATAACTACATGTAATTATTATTAGCAGTTATTATTATTATATATCTCTCACAAATGAACTGTGCCACAGTAATGGCACCAGTGGGTGAAACCCTACGCTAAACATATTCTCCTTAGCTCCTGAAGAACGAAGCTCACATCCAACAGCAGCAACATGAAATCATTCACAGATGAGACGTTTCGTTTTCATTCTTTTCGTTTCTTCGCGGCCCTTACCGTCATCTTCCTTGCCGTGTGTGTTCTGGGGACTGTGGCGCATCCTCTCTCCTCGGCTTGGCGGGCTCAGGTCAGACGCTGCTCCCAGATCAGCTGCTAGCCATGTGGGCTCGCTCATCTCTGCCTCCTCCTCGCTGCTCAGTGAACTGTCATCCTGAGCAAAAGAGACAAGAAGAACTTTATCCAACTGAATTTACTCTTCACTTCTACATCACACTAATGAGCGAGCAAACTGTGTCAGTGCAGATTCACAGCTGTTAATTTTCTGTAGATCCAGACACGGGATCATACAGTGAAATAATATATATGCTGTGTGTGAAACAGTCAAGAGATTAAATCACCAGATCAACAATATGTTCAACAGCCGGTTAAAAGAAAGGGAAAAAGTATTAGAGTCATTATGCACAACACAACTAACAAACTAATAAAATTTACAGGCAACATCAGATTTATTTCAGGAAAAAAAAAACTTATCCAAGTTCACAAAGCATCTAGTTTGTTTTCCCCACGGACATAAATATGGTCCTGTGTTTGGACCAAACAACCACCTGTCAACAGGTGAAATCATCACAATGAAATGATTTTCAGTGAATTAACTGCATATTTTGACATCAGGTGGACAAATGTTTCCTCACTAATGTCAAAAATCAGTCTGGTAGATCCTCAAACATTAAAATGTGAAACAGAAAACTTTCATTTCAGTCAACATGCCTGGAAGCAGATGCACAAAGAAGCAGAGACATTCAGTCTGTAAATGTGACGGCTCTGCCTGCAGTGCCATGTAAATCAAACCTGAACTCAGATGAGTCGCCTTCTCATGAACGAAACTGTTTACCTGCTGTTTAAAGCCATTTTTAATCTCCCTGCTTACCACTTAGTCAGTGTCAGCATCCATGGGAGCAGCCATGACAGCTACTCCGCCAGCTTAACCCAAACATCAGAGGAAACAAGAAACACGTGGCCGAGAGACGACAGGCAGGCAAATCAAACACAACACGCCATCTGCTTCTCAGTGTGTAGCGCCCGCAGGCGTCGCTGGAAGCAGGAACATCACACTGAGACGCTTTTCCTCTAAACTCTGAGCTGCCTTCCTTCCACCTCTCAGACTCTTCATCTGTTCAATCCATTCTGGAAATGAAAAAGGCAACACTCTGTGGGAAACGACGTTTGTTTTCTGTTGTTTTTTTGTCTTTCCTGAGACAGGTAACCAGCGTTAAATCAGCCAGTGACTGACAGAAGCAGGGCAGGGAAGTGACAGGCCTGACATACACACTTCACACTTCTAAAGTTCAGAATGAACATGAAGTGAACTTCAGAGGTGACTGCAAATTATAAGGACAACAGAAAGACGCAAGTGGACACGAAAAAGACAGACGCCTTCGTCACCATGGCAGTCCTGTGTTTTGTCAACCTGCTCCTGACGAAGACTTTGTCGATCTTTGACTTCCTCCTTCGCTCCTGTCATAATAAAGGTCAACTAACGATAAAATGTAACTATGGGTTGTAATAAGCTGCTGACACAAACGACCTATGGTGCTGTTACTAAAGGGGAGAAGTGTCTCACGTCTCAACACTGGATTATTGTGCAAAACCACACATCATATAAAGTCAACTACTAAAATTTAAATATTTGTTCACGGCAACTACAGCATGATTAAAATTTGTTAAAGATCGTTACTACTACAAATAATTGCAAATAAGTTAAAAGTTAACTAACACACAGACACACACAAAGAAACACAAATTTACAGCTGTTATCAGAATCTAATGAGACCACTTTCAGTAATGAGGTGCTACAACTGCCTTTTATCTGATACACCCACCACTGAATATCAATCAGTGCTGCAGCTGACTTCACATTCGGCCTTTACAAAACACCCCTGTGCACTCTTCTCTTGAAAACACCTCACCTGCCTGAGTCGGTCTCTAAGAATAAGTTCATGCTGGTTCGTCAGTCAGTGAATTGTCTGTGGACCACTATGAGTTGTTTACGCTAAAATACCGTGTTTCTAAAGCGGAAAACTTTGGTCTGAGCTGTTTTTGCTTTCACTGCACCGTCAGTTGAAAAGCTGAAACACTGCCGGGGATCCCTCTTCTCCATTTAAAGAAAAAAAAATCCATTTATGCTGCACATACACACGACTCTCTACAGCTCCTGCAGTGAGTCCATGTGGCAGCACTGACCCATATCTGTCTATTAAAGAGGAGTTTCCCTGGGCTCGTCACGCTGGATTAGCCTCCTCGCTGCAAT
The DNA here is from genome assembly GCA_037833715.1 of Toxotes lorentzi. Lineage (NCBI taxonomy): Eukaryota > Metazoa > Chordata > Actinopteri > Toxotidae > Toxotes > Toxotes lorentzi. The sequence continues at coordinate 23,785,554 of JBBMJY010000012.1, forward strand.
CAGGCAGCCAGCCAGTAGGACTGCACACACCGACAGTAACTGAAAGCATCCACGTAGGTCTGGAAACTGCCAGAGAGCTGCGTCATGAAACCAGAGAGGCTTCGATCCCGAGTGAAAGTCACTGCTTCAGCGGCCCGATCGGCGACACTCGCCATCGCATGGTGAATTTAACATGTCTAAAAAAGGCAGGTACAGGAAAGGTGCCGTTTCTGCTGCTGTCAGAAGCTCTCATTTTCACGTGATAGATGGTTACGCAAGTTCTCTGCTGAACCTCTGAAGAAACAAATGAATCGATTGATAAACAGAAAACAATGAAAAATGCCTTTCGCTATTTCCCACAGTCCACGGTCAGTTAAGACTGAACATGAATCATCACCTGTGAGAGCAAATACTCAGAGCTGGAACCGCTTCAGGTTTTAATGGGTTATTACTCTTTAAAATGGAATCAGTCCATAATTACAGGCCAGTGAAATTAGCTCCAACAGTTTCCAAAGCCTGTTGGTCTGTACAGCTTCACAGATCAATGTGACCCCAGGTGTGAAAATAATAATCCATACGATTTCCAGACGTCACACTCAGCAGTTCGTTTTTAAAAGCTCTTGCAGAGATAGAGAGAGGTTGTGAGCGATCCTGTGAACTTGCGACATGGCATGTTAATCAGCTCTGGGACTATTCTGAGGCTGTTAATTCACCACAGCCCGGCACATGAATCAACTCTGACAAATCATCAAATGAGACCTTATTTTAATCTACTCTTAATTCTTTTTCAATTAGTATCATCAGCAGCTCACATTACCTCATTTTCAATTACCATATAATCTCAGCGCTGTAATCACTGGTTCGCCTACATCTCTTTGTTGTGGTGCTGTAGGACTGAAGAACAGAGGACTCATATTAGACCCGTGGAAGCTATCAAATGGTGAATCTGTCTGGCTTCACTTTCCATAAAGACTCTTGGAAAATGAGCGCGGATAAAGTCATGAGCAGGCTTCTTTTCTCTGACACTGTGCTGTGGCCAGCATTCAGCAGGTGATCTCTCCGAACATCTGTCTTTTCTGAGTTCAATAAAACAGTGAGCACAGTTGTGAGTGTGTCCAAAGCCTGATTCACCTCATTCAGTCCTGCTGTCCTAAATATTCACTAGAATACCCCATGATGATTAATCCTCCGCTGAAAATAGTCCCCAACAACTCTTCCTCATTTTCCCCCAGTCAGCCAAACTGTGTGTCTTCCTCTGTGTGTGTGTGTGTGTGTGTGTGTGTGTGTGTGTGAGTGTGTCTGTTGTTTATTAATGGTCTCAGTAATGAGCTGTCCTCATCTGCATACAGATGAACAGCAGCGTTCCTGCCTGATAGATTAACACACAAATGGGATTTCGAGCGATCGGACCAACTCACTAACACTTTTATCTCCGTTTCTCTGCTCCACTCCTTCTCTCTCTCTTTCTCTTTGTCTTCATTTGTCTTTCTGTTTGAATCTTAAGAGAATTAATAATAGAACATACACATGTGTCTTATCTACACAACAGTATGGTGTGGTCAACAGTAGCTTCAAAGTTCTTAGTTGATTTACTTTAAGTCTCTTAAAATGTTGGAAACATCAAAACCAGGACCTGGATCAAGCTTAATCAGACTAAACGAGACGCGTGGAGAGAATCAAGGCAGAACAAAGCGTCCTTCGGGTCTTGCGACGTGTCTTTGACCCTTTTTATTGCTTTTATCCCTTTTCCCAGAGCTTCCCTGATTTCCCAGCAAAAACAGGGGCAAACTCACACTGAAGCAGAGGAGCTGGACTGGACCCCGAGTTACAGGTGTCTGATGGGAGGCAGACAACTGCAAACCAGGGTTCAGACTCTGATGTAAAGGCAACTATGACTGTTTGTAAGGAACAGGTTCCTGGAGCAGTTACACACACACACACACACACACACACACACACACACACACACACACACACACACACACACACACATGCTGCAAGATTTTCAGTTTTTAAACATAAAAAAAGTTCAACAACGACGAAACATGACTGAAAACCGGTGGTTTTGGTCTCCTGAAGTAGTCTGTCGCTCTCAGCTGTGGAAGCCACACCACACAGGCTGACAGTGCTGAGGATGATGATGATGATGATGACTGTGGTGAAGATTATGAGAGGTGTAAAGCAGGAAAGAGCACCCAAGATGAATAATTAACAGCTGCTTTTCTCTATTGTCTATTTTTACCAGAGTGGAGGTGAGAGGAGCAACAAATGTTTAAACTTTAATCAAAGGACAAAAGAGAAGGTTTGAACAACAGAAACTGAGACAAAAGGAGCAGAAGAAGAAAAACGAGAGAGTCAAACTAAAAAGGAAGAGAAAAGTGGAGCAGCAGGTGGAATAAATGAAGCAGATGCACTGAGGATGAATTGTAGTGTAAGTCAGTCTAGTTTTTCCACCCTCCTTCCTCCAGAGGATGGTTTGTGAAAAATCAATTTTGCATCACAGGGACACAGATTCTGAAAATATCTGCTCCCACGAAATCCAGCAGATCCAGCAGCTGTGTGTCCAGACACCGGCCGATGAGACTCAGAGTCAGACTGCTCATAATCATGCTAAAAGAAAAGGTTTTATGCCGTACGTACCGTCACACACGCGTCAGATAAGCCACTTCATTGATTGCGTGCTTGCTAACTGGTTTTCACACAGTTTCAGTCACTGCACAAGGTGTTACAACTCTCATCTCCAGGTGTGGACACAGTTACGACTGCTGAGCTGATTATCAGTATGATTTAAGCGTGACTGACTGGATCCGTAGATGAAATCATACCGTGTGTGATATGCAAAGTTTCTAATGTACCGGAGCTCCAGTGGTTACTGGTCAAATGTTCAGTGCGTTGTCTTGTGTATTTACTCAGTCAGAAGGTTAGTTGAGCTTCTCCACAGACAGACAGGGTTAGAATCATTGGTCTACATTATCTACAAACAGAGACTGGTGTTACACTGTGTGTGTGTGTTAATGTGAAAGCAGAAAGCAGAGCATTACCCTGTGTGTGTAGAAATCAGTGTGTGTGCACTGGCTGACTGGATGTGTATAGAACTGTATCAACTGCTGTTTTTGTTTGTGTGTGTTTCCAGATCAGCCGGATCTGGTCCTATGGCACTGCTAAGCTAATCAGGTTAGCCACCGGACAGACGGAAGGAAACATTTCTTTCTCTCTGTGTTCATCTCCTCTCCCCCATTCACACCCTTCCTCCCCCATCTCCTCCTTCCTTTTCTCCTGCTCTCTCCCATCTCCTCTCTCCTTTTGTTCTTCTCTGCTCTCCTCGCCCATCACCTCCTCCTCCTTCTTCTAATTCATCCTCTCTCTGAAGTAATCCTCACATCATCACAGAAAACGATGGGACTGTAGAGAGAAACCCACATTTTAAATCAATGAAAAAAACACCCTGAGGTCCTGAGGAGAAGAAAATTAATAACAGCTTCAAAACTAAACTCTCTCTCTCTTTCCAGATTCCTGCACAACATGTAGTATCACATAAAACGACAGCAGATCTGTGACTCCAGAAGATGTGTTTTCATGTGTTGAGACACATTTCCCAGCATTTTGTCCAATTTCCGGACTTTTCCACACTTATTTATTAACTTATTTAGTCTTGTACAAGAGCCCAAAGCATGAAAAACTCCTGCATCCGCACAGAAGAACCACAGCAGGGCTGTGAGGCGTCTCTGCCACAGAGATGATGTTTTACTACAGAAGCCCCGAGCAGCACAGAAGCACTGTTAAATAACACATCAGCATCCAGCTCAGCAATGTAACGAGGCACCGAGCACAGGTTTCAGACACGTGCTCAAATTAACTCAGGTAAAAGTGTATTTCTTTACTAATGATTATTTTCACTAACAATTAATTCATTAATTTCTGTCAATTGATTAACTGGCTCATTTTTTTAGCACTAATTAGTTTGACAGAAAGTGTCAGTCATTAGAAAACGGTTGATGAGGCAGTAGCATGGTTCTTGTTGACACTGAGAACACGGTGGTTTGGATTCACTGATGACTAAACGTTGTTGGTGTGAAGTAGGAGACGATCAGTTCTCAAATGGTACGTGTCTGAAAATGGACATAAACCAGTGGCTCTCGAGAAAATAATTTGAAGATAAATCAATAATGAATAAAATTATTAGTTGTGTCTTTGGTGTAATTGTGATTTTCTATTCAATGGCAAAACTACACGGCTGAAGCACCAGATTACACAGATTTAATGTTAACATATACAGAGGCTGCAGCTCCTTCTGTTACCGTGCTGTGAAAACCTTTTATGACCAATCTAAAATCTGCTATTCAAACCATGCACACTACCAAATCTATGAAATTCAATAACTGATCACACCACAGACCTGATCAGGACCTCAGTGACATGCTGCTTTTAATGATAGCAGGTGTAAATAAAGAGTTTTAGATTTGGGTTTTCTTTGGACTGAGGATAATTCCACACACACTTTGCTTTAGTGATACTCCACCTGTCTTATCAGGATACAAACTCAGCCTGATCACAGTTTGTCCCCAGTGGAGCAGTGTGAAATGAATTTCATTAAGAAAATCAATTAGGACGGACATGTTTCCTCACATGAAGGAGTTGGGGGGGTTGGTGCGTCTCACTCTGCTCGGTCTCTTTGTTCTCTTTGTTTTCCAGGCGGAGGTGGAGCAGAGCCGGACCCTGAAGCCTCCAGAGCTGTCAAATTGGCATCCTTCCACCTGCCTACCTCCCTCCACCCATCACCCACACCATCCCACCTCCTCATTTATCTCCCTTTATTTCTGCATACCTTCCCCCTCTTCCTCCCCCATACCCTCACCCTGCCAACTCCATCCCCATCTCTTGCTACCCCTTCTCCTCATCATCAGCCTGCCATCTCCTCCTCCTCCCCCACACTTCCTGTTTTCCAGCTCCAATCTCCCCGCTCTCTGGCTGCAGTTCCCTCAGATGTTCTGACTCTACACCCATCAGAAGTAGAAACCACTCCCTCTCTCCACCTTTCTTCCCATCGTGTTTGTTGGTTTCCATGGGAACTGATCCAGGCTGACTGTTCATTACTGGCCCCTGTTATCATCATCATCCTCATCCTCATCCTCACATCTATCGAAAGCAGCACTGATGCCTTCTGCAGGAAGCATTGTTGACCACTGGGACAAACGGGTTAACAAAGCTGCACCACACCGCCGCGTCCATTTGTGTGTTTGTGTGTTCTGGAGCTGATGTGGAGCCATTTTACGTGTGTTTTACTTTACACACACATTCTGCTGCTTCTTGAAGTCTATGTGTTAGATTTCAAACTTGTGTGAGCGAAACAAGAAACAAGGTTTTGATCAACTAACTCCCGCCCCTGATTCGTTATCCAGTAGATTTGACTCTTTGACTCTGATGAAGACAGCACTGGTCTGTTCGCACAGTTAAAGGCTGTGAATTACTCGGTATGCTCCAGCCTCTTTGTCCTCTGCATACAGAAAGGCTTCATTTAGTACGCCTGTCTGATAAAATGCAGCTTTCTGGTGAGTCATCTGTGTGGCCACACACGCTCAGCATCCAGTGTCACCGTAAAAATCCGTTTACCGTGCAACAATGCTCGGTTGAGGCTGGTGTGAGCGTCACAGGCCGGCACCGTCTTCTCCGCCTGTGAGGCTGCAGCTGAAATACATACAAACATGCCAGAGCTACAGTGGGCTGCGCTGAGCTGGAACGCACAACCGAGCCGTGTTTGAACACACCCCGACACATCAATCTGACCTACACCTGATAACACTGGAGGAGAATTTCAGGCACTAACTTCCAGTCAGTCAACATGACAGACGCTCAGTATTCAGTGCAGCAGCAGCAACGTCTCATTTCTGATTGCATCCATCTCTCACAGAGATCGATGAGGGCTGGAGGGAAGGGGAGAGGATCATTTCTGAACTGAGAGAGAGGTGAAGATATTGATAAGAGGCAAGCTGGCTGAGGACACACACACACACACACACACACACACGCTACAAGGATTAACAGGGCACAGGCCGAGGAGCTCCACTGCAGAATATTGATTGCTGAGAAAACCAGCCATGAGGAGGAGGTGCGTGTGTGTGTCTGTGAAAAGGGTGGGGGGGTGTCACCACTGAAACACACACGTACACTTATAATACTTGATGCAGCACCGTCGGTAACACGCAGACAAAGACAGAGAACTGACAGCGAATCCACAAGGTTCAGGACAGACTGAGACGATGGACAGACGGCGGACAAATACAAAGAAAGAAAAGAAGCAGACAGACAGACAGAGAGACAGACAGCTATAAAGACGGTCTGTCTGCATCAGCAGGCAGTGCTTCTGTCTGTCTGTCTGTCTGTCAGGTTATAAAAAGCCTCGTACAGTATGCAGAGGAGACGACCAGCAGGATCAATAAGCTGCCACTGACCTTCACTGAGCAGAGGCACAGAGAGGGAGAGCGTTCAGCGAGATAGCCATGACTGGTCACATGACAGGAGGAGTTTTATAAGCATTGACGTCTTGTCTCCACTTCCTGTTTGATGAATTGACTGAACTTCATCCTTGTGTCTCTGTGTTTTTGGTTTGTTCGAATGTTTTCTCCCTCCAGTAGCTTTAACGTAGAGAAACAGAGCATCACGTCAGCTTTAACGTCGGCCTGCTGCCGGCGGTGTCGTGTCCTGTGCACACAAACAGTTACTGAGCTGGAGATCTTTATCTCACCAAACAAAGGGCAAGGCGCCTTCTCTCTCAATTCAGAAGCACTTATACAGTGAAGCCTCTGGGTTCTACTCAACTCTTAAAACGCTGATCCATAAACTCGGTGTTGTCCTTCGATTTGTTCTGCACCTCTGGTGTTAAGAGGAGTTTTATCACTGTTCTACCCAGAGATCACTTGGCCAACGTTTGAGTGGAGCCAGATCAGGAAAGACCTTTTACTTCCTCTACAGGGTGTTCAAAGGAAATATCTTTGGGGATGGATATTTTTAATAATAAAATGATAATTACACCCTTTTTAATAGTTTACTCCTGAAAAATGTATATTACATATTATATTTGGTTTCAACTTGCCGGGAACAGCAGCAGAACACATCAAGACTTTTTCATTTTTGTGTGAGGCATATATATTATATTTATATATCATTTTAGTACAATAAATAATAAATGCCTCATTGTAAATTAAATCTAAACTCTAAACCCACAGAACATCTTATCTGTCCTGACTACAAGGAAGTACAGGCAGAAATATAACCACAGACAGACAGGCACCGCTACAGTTACACACCCTTAGCACAACACACACACACACACACACACACACACACACACACAACCATGTACAAGTACATACACAGGCGAGTGTGTGTGTGTGTGTGTGAGAGTGATGACACATCCACAGTGGTATCTACTGTCAGAAATATGAATCACATCTGTTCACTGAGTAAAACCACTGAGACAGAAAACATCCTGTGTGATGCTAAGATGCTAAGATTTGTGATGGAGGACTATCCAACAGAGGCAGCGCTGGATTTACTTACTTTGATTTTGTACAAGTAAAAAACAACTCACAAAAACCAGTGTACACAAACACTGTTCATCGTTCCACGTGACTTGTACACAGAGACTTCAGAACTTTGTGTTGTAGATTCAGTTGTAAATGGATGAAATGACTCATGTAAAAACCTCGTTCGTCTGAAAGCTGCAGGAGGCTCAGCACTGAGCCCCAATAAACTTTGCTTTGACTGAGGCCTCATTTCTCCGAATCTCTACAACAGCAGTGCAGAGTGAGAAACAATATTTATACATCAGGTTGAAATACAGTGTGCATTTAAAAAAACTCCCACTCCTTCACTTATCACTTAAACATACAGTTTTACAATAAACAGAATACGATTGTTCATTAATCTGAGGCAATCTGAGCTCTTTGACCATCAGAGATCTGTTTAAAAAACGATTAAAGAAACATCAGTGTACATGAGTTGATACAGAGATGGATATGATCACCGATAAAAAGGTCCCAGACCCGAGGACGTGGAGTTATAAATACATCTCTCTCTGTCCTTCTCTTCCTCTTTCTGCTTATTAGTGTGAAACCAAATCTCCACAGCAACCAAAATCTAATTTTACAGGTCAAAGAGTGCATCAGGATGTCAGAGTCTGCTGAGGAGAGGCTTTTCTACTCCACATTTATTTAACCATAAACTGTGTTTTCTGATATCAACGTTCTTAGCTGCTAATACACATCAGATCATCCATTCATCCATCTGTGTTATGCAGCAGCTCCTCTAAAGCATCTGAGGATTATACACACAACGTCAACGGCAAACGTCAACAAAAGTCACAGACAGGAAAAGTCTTCAACTGCAGGAGAAAATAAATGGATGAGTCAAAGAATGAAGGTGAGTGCTGAAATGATCGGTCTGATTAACTGGTCGAAAGGAAATTAATCAGCAAATACACTGATCAGTGGTGTCACATCACCACGGGCTCCGGGAAATTACGACAGACACTGTTCACTGTTCTCTGATGTTTAATAAACAAACCATTTACTGAATAATCCAGAAAATAATCTGCAGGTAAACCGACAGGGAAACATGATCACGAGCTGGTTTTGGTTGAATGTGAAACTCTCATGTTGTTTGATGGAGACGTGTTGATGTTTCTGCAGGATCTCATTTATTCATCTCACGACCTGTGTGTGAAAGTATCTTTAGCATGGATGTGGATTTATAAGCCTGGTGGCCTGTGTGTGTGTGTGTACATGAGTGTGTGTGTGTGTGTATGTGTGTGTAGCTGCAGGCTATGGGCAGGCCATCTCTCCACAGAGCTCATTTGGTCAGCTCCTGGCTGCTCTGTCAGTGAACTCTGGGTTTAAAGATTTCACAGGTGTAACTGCTCCATCGTCCAGGTGCACAAAGACACACACACACACACACACACACTCTCCGGGCTGAGTTTTAATGTGTTGCCTGATACTGTCCAATACAGCACTGCAAGCCAAGATCCAGCACACTCACTCTCTACAGGCTGGTGTCAGCAACAAGATGGGAGAGCTTGATACTGGCAGAGTGAGAGAAATAGTAAATCTGACATATACAGTGCAAAAAAAAATAAGATGCTGCTGATCCTTTTTCAGGTGACAACGTGTTGGAGGATGGTGTGAAAAGGTACAACAGAGATGACTTGTGAGCCCATGCTCACTGTAGTGACTGAAGCCAAACGTGGCAGTTCTTTTTGTTAACAAACCCACATTTCTGTTTGTGATAATGTGCTGAAGCTGACTGAATGTGGAGCGAAGCCAACAGAAGACAAAGCCAACGTGCAGTAAGGCTGGATCAACAGGGCATTTTTAAATGGCTCCTGCTCAGGAAATGATTGGGTGTTTTTGTGTGTTTTTCTTGCTGTCTTGTTTCACAGTAAATTGAACATCTTTGACTTTTGAACTGATGAAACAAAACAAGCGATTTCACAATGTCACCTTTCGGCTCTGGAAACTTGTGGGGGCCATTTTATGTTTCAATCTGTCATTTTTACTGGATGAAGGAGGCAAAACGGAAAGGTCGGTCTTATACTCTGTGTGTGTGTGTGTGTGTGTGTGTGTGTGTGTGTGTGTGTGAGTCTACCTGGATCTACAACATATTTATGACTTATCACCATGGAAATATACAGTAACACTGTATAATCCATACAGCGGCTGAGGTCACAGCATTGCGTTACTTGGGCTCCTCAGTAAAAGTGAAAGCAGATTGTTGGGAGTAAGTGTAAATGAAAACAGGATGAGAGAATGAAAATAAACACATGAACTGCCTCCATACTGTTTCCTCTCTCCACACTGATAATACAGATGATAATAACTTGCTCAGATTAAAAAAGACTGAATGCTTTTGGATAAGTGCTGTAATATAACCTATCGTGCGTCCTGTCAATCCGCTGAAACCTCACAGTGTCTGAGCTGGAGGAGAGTGGAAAAGATAATTAATGCTCCACAGAACAATACATTTCAACTAACATCAAATGACTCTTTGTGGCATAAAAAGGTTGAGAAGTAACACGCAAACGTGCCGTTCTGTGCAGCTTTCAGTCGCTTTTAGCTCAGACGGTGATTCACCACTGCAGAAGCTCCACCACCAAGTGTGACAGACAAATTTAACACACAGTTTAAGAAGTGTAAACCCTGCTGCAATAATACCTAAGAAGAGACCAAGGAGGCTGTGGAGCCTGAGCAGATAAGAAAATGCCAATAGAGTTAATTCCAACACTGTTGGCCTAAAAATACTGAGCAGTCTCTGCTAATCATTGACTCACAAAGTGGAACATGGGAGTGGGAACTGTTGTTAAGTGTTAAATCAACACTGAGACTCCAGATATAACAAGGGTTTCTACACAGTGTGACTGTATGAAGAGCGGAGTGGTGTGGAGCAGAGAAAATCAAAAATCGAAGCGACTCACATGTCATTCGTTTTGGATAAAAGCATCTGCTTTTATCCAAAACAAGGGGGGAGGGGGCACTCCATCACCACTGGATCAGTCAGTCGTTCACTTGGTCAAAGTCAGTCCTTCTCCACCAGCCAGCAGGGGCATATATACCAGAGGATTAGTGGAGTGTCCAACACTCTGAGCCCCACTTAATCCAGTCAGTCACAAATCTGCCCCTAGCATGACGATTAACCCCTTTCCCCAGGAAGCAATCCTAGGGAAACACAGCATGGATTAGTCCGGCCAAAGGTCACTGCTGGACCAGGCCAGTTTCACCCTGCAAACACACACGAAACACTGCTGAGCCGCATCCAGTCACCACAACCTGAAAAACTGACGCTGAGCCAAGCCAACAGCAGATGTCAACATCTGTAAGAACGCACAGTGCCGCCGGAGGAAACCGGAACTGACACTAAATTCCACTGTACACGGTGACGCTTACATTCATCAGGCAGACAGAAACACACCTAAAATGAATGCTACGTGTCTGTTGTACATGTAACTAGCTTACTGTCTACAAACACGTTAGCCATAACAACTGTTTCAGGGCTGTCTGCTTGTTTTTAAGTTCCTCTGACCCCAAAAGACAATTTATCACCTCTAAGATAATTTTCCTTCATTTTAAATTTGTTCTGTTACTGTATCACATCACCCTGGACAGGAAATACCCAGATAAACACCTGCTCGAACATTTACCGCTCATTTTGTATGTCATTTATTTTTCAGGCAAGAAGCTGCACTGACTTCCTCTGGCAGTGATCATCAGTCAGGTTCAGCAGATTGAGTTGTCCATCCCTGCTACAGCCAGGCTCCCTCATGACCAGAGCCAGCCATCAGTTTATACTATTAGGAATCAGACATGAGAGAGAGATTTGCCTGGAGGAGGAGGAAGAAAGCTGGAGGTGGCGAGGGCTTTGGGGAGCAGTGGAGGAGCAGTGGAGGAGCAGAGTTCAGCTCCAGCTGTATTATACAGCGGATCTCTGCAGGGACTCTCTGGTTCCAGTGGTTGAGAACTGAGCACACACAGCAGCACAGCCGGCAGGCAGCACCAGCCTGCCACAGACAGCCGAGGTAATTACATGGAAACGCTTCCCGTGTAACCCACTATAGGATAACAAACACAATACTCTGTGACTGACACTTTTATCCTGAGGACCTTATAACACCACGACTTGAGTTTGAGTTGTCTGGTGGGAGGTAAACCCCAACAGTTTTAAAGGCCCTGGAAACCAGTTTGATAATGGAGTTCAACATGAACACACCAGTGCACGACTGCATCGGAGAGATTTTTGTGTTTATGTTTTTGTTTTTTGTTCCTCACTGGTTGAAATGTGCAGGTCTGAGCTGGAGAAGCTTCCATCTACCAATCAGGATTTAAAAACATCTGAATCTGATGACAACTTGTTCATGTCTTCAGGTCACAGTGAATTCAAATTAAAAACATACCTACAAACTTCTCAGAAAGCAGATTACCAGAGTGTTAAAGTAAATAAATAAATAGATGGTTTTTTTTCTAACTTTAAATTTGATTATTGAGTTTTTAATGTTATAGAAAAGTATTTAGGATCTGAAAAGTTTCCGGGGGATTAAAAGCTTGTTCAAACTAATACTTCACTACACTTCACTACTTCACATGTAACCTACATATTAACATTTGAAGCAGCACAGACAGCAGCACTGATGAGCAGTAGTTAACAGTGAAACATTAATGTGGTGGAAACAATAAATCCTCTGATTTTTATGTTTTACCTCGACTGAGCCGCTGAATGGTTTTACCCTCAGTAAAAGAGTTGCTGTGAACTCTGAAAAGACTTTAACCTGTGAACATGAACTGCACCTCTTTCAGCCTCACCACCCAGGCCTGCCTGAAGGTTCACGTTTTGTTCAGCTTCTCTAAAACAAATAAGGTGACACCCAGAGAAGAAGAAAGGAATTCAAAACTGCGCAACAGAAATAAAGAAACCCCACGGATCTTTGAGGACACGTCTAACTACGGGGGGTAGAGAAAAGGATCCAAATAAATATATGAAAACCTGAACAACAGTCTTTATGATCCTTCACAATTTATTCACAATACATGAGTCTTCGAATGGCACCTGTAGGTGACCTGAATGACACTTAGCCAGGCAACTGTAAGAAAAAACTCAAGAAATGTTGTGAACCTCCATGAGTGGCCTGACTGTGAAGTCCTTCATTCACTTAACTGAAATGGTTTAAAACGTAAGCGAATCCTCTCTTTGTTAATACTCTCTATCGAAAGGTCCTGCCTCCTGCATGAATGTGTTTACATTCACAAGTGTTTAGCTTCACCTCTCCTTGGTTTATGAGAACTACACTCTGCCTCAGGCAAAGCTAATCAGACACTAAGTTTGCACACAGCAGGCTGAGCTCATCAAGCACTGAGCATGAGTGAATGGCCCCCCAGGCAGAGGCACACTAACACTGAGAGACTTTCACGGCACAAAGCTCTGGAGCTCTGCTGAACACGAGGCACAAGCTGCCAAATGTCAGACCAAGACCACCGTGACTTATCAAACACAGGCTAATAATAACTGCTTTAAAGTGCATTAATTAGTGTAGTGTTATTGTGAACAATATATGCAGCAGGGCAGATCAATGGACCGGTCATTTAGATCAATCTACATAAAATGCGATGAGGAGCAGGGCTGGAAAAGTTCTGATCCACTTTTGTTCATCCCCACATTTCACACACATTTCTCATGTGATCTGACATAAACCAAAAATGTGCCTATTTAAATTTAGAATAACTTTAATCAAGCAGCGATGTAGCCATTAGCGTCTAACAGTGGCAGTCATGTGCCTATAGCTTAGCATACACGCGTGTATGTTCCAGCATGTGGTTGCTAGGGAACGTAAAGCTGGATTTTGTGGATCTCTACAAAACAACAGCTAAAGTATAAGAGCTAATTTTGTTCGGAGGAGGAAGGTGAGAAGACAGACGGACAAAAGGAAGTCTCACAGAATGGGACACTACCAACAGACAGCAGCACAGCTGGTTTTAGTTTTGATTCCTGCCCGGTCCTGACGGTTCAGAGATATCAGTGTGCCTCAGAGACTTCGTTGCACCGGCTCGGAAGATCACAGAAGTTAAAGGCAAGAAAAACACAATAAGGTACAAAAAATAAATAATAAGCAGAGACTACTCAGCGTTTTGTGGCTATCTGAGGTGAAGTCAGTCGTTCTGCTGGTGACTCATCCGCAGAGCATCTAATATGACTTAAAGTAAACACGTCAATTTTTGATCTCGAGTCTTTTTGGGTCTCTGAGCGATCAGTTTTAGCTTCTACTTCTAAATGACTGTTGGTCTCTAATAAAAATAATGTTAAACTTATCATCACACAGAAAACAATGGAAATACCTCCTGTGATATCAGACGAGGGGACACCCACATAGAAGGCCAGATAAAAAATGTATTAAAAAGCAGGAGGAGGACACAAGTATGTTCTAACAATGTGAAGATAAATAGCAAAAAGATAAAAAGAAATCAACTCTTCTCTGTCTGAAACCAGATAAGAGGCAGTGGAATCGGACATATATACTCAGAGTGATGTATAGGTGACCCTCTCCCTGTACTGTCAGACAGAACCACTCAGTTATGGCCATACTGCACGAGATGCGTCAGCGTCACATTAGTCATGAATGACCCTCCCACACTACATTTAATGTTCTTGGCAAGTGGAGTGATTTGCTTCACATTTCTCTTGGCGCCGTATCACATGGAAATGTTGACAGTGTGGATTTAAGACAGACACCATGCAAATGTCATGTAGTTAAAATGCAACAATACACGACAGCAGCGCTCACTGCAGCTCTCAGCTCTCTGCAAAGGCATTTCACAACGGCTACAGACAAGTGCTGCAGACACGCTGCCTCCTTTGCAGCTCACAACAAGGTAAAGACACAGAAATCTCCACAGAGCATTCCCAACATGCAGCAGAGACCAGAGGAAGAGACTCCAGAAATAGAGGGACCCAGCCCATCCAGAAGGGAGAGGAAAAGGATGAAGGAGAAAAATGGGATTAGCAGGCAGGCTATCCCTCCTCCCCTGCCCTCCCGCTGAGCACATGGCCGGGTCAGGGGGAAACTGGAATTATTTCAGAGCAGAGCAGAGAGGAGCTAAGCAGGCCCTCACATAAGGATTTATCCTGGGAGAGGCTCTGCCAGTCCTACTGTCCCCTGGCAGAAGGCTGAGGGTGGCGAGGAGCGCTACAGAGGATCTGAGAAGACCTTAACCCATTAAATGCCAGACAAAAGAAAAGGCCTGTGTTTTTTTTTCTTTATCAGTGTGAGGCGTGTTGAAGGTATTCATACTGTATTAAAGGTTTACAGTATGAAACATTAACAAACCTGTGGTGATGCAGCAGGAAGAAGAAAACGTTCAGTAATATATCAACATCTGTCAAACTTTTTAGGATCAGTATTTCCTGTACATGTCACTGTCACCAACTTGCAACCAAGCGACTGACAGTTATAAAGTAATACGAGTTTTCAACCAGTGGTGACACTGACCAGCCGACAGTTTCCCAGGAGCCGCTGCCATGGAAACGCATACTGTGTACAGTATACGTGATGCTGGAATCAGATCTGAGTAATGCTTAAAGAGTCTGTCCTTCACCTGGAGGACCTCAGCTCAAGCTGAAGGGTGCTTGAGCAAGGCACTGAATTATGCTCAGCCTGTGGAGGGTGGCAGCAGAAAAAGAAGATTTCCCACTAAAACTGGAAAAGAATCATGGAATAACTTTTTTTTTTTTTTTGGCTTTGTCGCTATGGAAGCAGCTGTAGTTTCCACACCATCGGAAAACAGAGTTCATGGGCAGGATGAGTCCCATTCTGCTGCTCTCTCACTCCCTGGGCAACAATACAAACTGTGCAGAGCAGATCTGTGTTCAGCAGCAGGATTTCACAATCAATGAATAACAATGATTGATTATACTGGCGTTACATGTACAGTCCCATCTACAAATTGTGCTTTCATGGTAAAGTACTTTTAGTTATTTACTATTTGTTCTGCCTCCTTTAGGCAGACTATAAGTAAACGATTACACTGATACTTCATCAGTGAACGCACAGACAGAACCAGGTTTGAGGATTTAATCCACTGAGATTAATTCAACCCTGTACTATCAGTGAACCGAGCACTTCCTCAGTCAGGACTCACTGATTATTTCGCAGACAGATCGAATACAAACTCCTCTCTTCCCTCATGGCTTCCTCTGCCACGCGCGTCACAATGCTCCACATGAGAGGCCACCGTTTCCACGCTTGGCACGCGCCACCGATTGTTCCCCGCTGCGTGCGGGTGCTCGGTCATTCCGCATCACCCAGCCCACCCTGCCGTCCACACACACGGACACACACGCGCACGCTCATCACCGAAGCACGCTGGGCCGTCCGCCACGCGCCCACACGCACGCAGGGGCAGCAACAGAACAATGTGCGTCTGTCAGGGGCACGCTGGCCTCCTGCGCTCTGCATTCCAGCAGAAACGCGGTCATGAATGATAATGATAACCATGACGATACCGGCCTCAGGACGGCGGAGCGGCCTGCCGCAGCCGCACCATGAGCGGCACACGGCCCCGATCCGAGGAGCAGGTTCAGTGTTTTAATGAGCTGCAGGCGGAGTGGTGCGGAGCCCACCGCCTCCCACCAACAGCCCCAATGACAGCAGCACAATACAACTTACTGAACCGCGGCAGCCGCAAACAACTACGCAAACGCAAAGTGTGGCAAATAAAAAAGCAGCGTTTCATTACTGCTGTTTTCCTGTCGGTTTGGTTCGCATCGATCACTGATCAGAGCGCCTGTCAATACATCGTCCAGCAGCGGCACGATGTGACGTGACCGCAGAGGAGGCGGCTCTGCAGGCTGCTGGCGTCTCTGTCTGTCAGTCACCGGCGTCCGGGAAACAAGGGAGGCAAATACTGAAGGAGGAGGCACAGCACTCCGGAATAATAAATAAATAAGAAGCACATGCATTAAAAACGCCTTCTTACCTTCACTTCTGGGAGATTACAAACATGAATGTCGACCGCCAGCCGCGTTTCCACACTCTGCGTTTCTGCTTTTCGTTGTTTGGTTTCGCCGTTTACACATTCGCCTCCAGTTTTTTCTCTTGTTTGTTTTAAATGGACAATATATCCTGCAGTATGTATGGAGGGAGTGAGAGCGCAAGGCAGGACCCTCAACACTCTCTGTGGCAGCCGGAGGGGGCGGGGCCACGGCTGCTTACATCAGAGGGGGGAGAGAGAGGGAGGGAGGGAGAGAGAGGCTGCCCTGTGATCTACTGTAGTGTTACACTGACTAAACCCATTTAAAACAATGGACATGTAAATCCACCCCTCCATCCTTCATCCGTCCTCCCTCTGTTACCGGTCAGAAGCGTTGATTCGACCTGAGGATCGCTTTGGAGGATGTAGTTTGAGGTGCTGTTCAATTAATCAATTAATCAAGCGTTTCACCCACAGTTCACCCACACCACAAACTACATCCTGAAGCCGGAATTTACTGCAGGGCTGCATCGGTTTCAAGCAGGTCCATCTAATAAACCAGCAAAGTTTCAACTTATCAACTTTACACATAAACAATTCAGTTTCCTTTTCCATTCAGTCTGACTGGTACATAATATTTGGCCACACACCGGCCAAAGTCGGTGCTGATCCGTGCAGAACAGAAAACCAGTTCGCCAGATATGATCACATGAACTCACTGTGAGATACGGCTATAGAACAACATACACAGCTTTATCACATCCTGTCAGACGCCTCCATCCACGTCTGTCCAGACTCATTTAATAAGTAGAGAGGACTTTGAAGGAATTTAATAAAAGGTATTTTTGTATTTTATAACCATTAACATGGTCACAGTGACCTTGACCACCAAATTCTAATCAGTTCATCCTCAAGTCCAGGTGAACAACTGTGACAAATCTGAAGAAATTCGCATGAGGCGTTCCTGAGAGATCACGTTCACAAGAACGGGACGAACAGAGAGAAAATCCAAAAACATTCAGCCCCTGGCCACGACTTACGCCGAGGCCTGAAAACAGACAGCAGCTGTGATTTCCAATCAGAATAATCCTCTCAGTGCATCTTAAATATACAAAGAGTATATTAAAAAGCTTCCTCAAGCAGCGGGGCGGTGCCGGAGACGCTGATTTAATATATTTCTTGGACAAACACAAAGCTGTGACAGACGCTTCAGGAACAGACAGGACGTTTCATTCATTCTGCAAATGTTTAAATACACATCAACCTCTACACATACTCATGAAGCTGCTGGTGTGTGTGTGTGTGAGACAGTATCAGAGAGAAATAGCCTGTGCCCACTCATACATTTACATGACAAACCTGCCACCTATAGGCAGAGGGTGAAACTGCAGCGTAATTAGCCATGCATGCCCATGCACAGCACAAAGTGCTTGGGGAATTGCAGGGCAGTGTGTGTTGATAAGGATGCTTATCACTTCCTGTGCCACAGAAGAGACTGAATGGAAAGTTTGGCCCAAGAGGAGATTGAGCAAAAGAAAAGAATGAGAACTGGTTTGAAACTCCCCTTCACAGAACAAGAAAACACTGGTTTTAATGAAGGACCAGGTTCCACAGGTTTAAAGCCTCACAGCCTTCTCTAAATGATGAGACAGTCGTTAGTGTGTTTAAAATGCTGTGGTGTCATTTTACATGTTCCAATAACTATATTCATAAAATGTATTAATACCGAACATGTCAGACACAAAAGGAAGCTCCAAGTTCTGAATAAAGACTTTTAGTGTTTTCAGTTTATCAGCATTAGCACCAGTTTTAACAGAGAGTAGTTTAGACCTTCTCTTTAAAATTATGACATTAGTACTGTTTTGAGTGTTTATGTCATACAGTCCAAGTTTCAATGGCTCTGTACCATTAAATCTGTGTTGCTTTCAGTGCAGTTTTACTCTCATCTAAATGAAGTTTCAGGGGAAGATGTGACTCAGTTCTGTTTTCGGTGATGAGCTGTAATCTTACCGGGGCTGCAGGGAAAAGGCATGAGGGAAACAGTGCGGTGACGCTTCCACTTTCTTTTCTGTACTAGGTGTTGTGCACTTACAGGCCACGGAGGGGATTTTTCTTGCAGGCCAGTTTCCATGGCAGTTCTACTTTATTGGACAGTATTCACTGGAGAGCATCAGGGCAGATGGTGAGAGCATTAGATGTGATAAAGGTCGTGCCCCCGGTGCACGCCCACACTGAGGGCTTCAAACCAGGAGGAAGAGAACCACCGGCACTTCATTTGTGATCCCTGGATCATCTGAAACGCTGCACCACATGTTTTCAGCGTTTTTCATTTTTATTTATGCATTTTTACTGTATCATCACTGTTCACTGCAGCGTGGCAGGGAAAACATTCAGACAATCTACCTTACCAGATAATATGGACGTTACCACTGAACAGCTCGGGGTCTGATATTGTTCGAATTTATTCTATTATTCTATTTTATTCTATTTCTGCATGTATTTCTTTTATTGTGTTTGTTTAAATGTAGTCTGATAGAAATTATGTTTACACAGTAGAGTATATAATAGTGTGAACCTCACTGTGGAATA
Source organism: Toxotes lorentzi (assembly GCA_037833715.1). Taxonomy (NCBI): domain Eukaryota; kingdom Metazoa; phylum Chordata; class Actinopteri; family Toxotidae; genus Toxotes; species Toxotes lorentzi. The sequence continues at coordinate 23,804,627 of JBBMJY010000012.1, forward strand.
TGCAATTAAAATAAAAGAACATGTGATTAGACTTGGCTTGGCTTTCTGTGGCAAATTTCAGGCTAACTGATCAGCTATTGATCTCATACTGTACCTATATAAATGTACGCGCGTATAGAGGGTTTCTCTTGCCCGTAGCAGTCGTCAAATGTGGATTTCTCATTTAAAAAACAAACCAACAGCAGAGCCAGATCACCATAAAAATGAAAGAGGAAAGTCAGAATGGTGAATCTGGAACTAAATGGTCGTGTTAGCAGCCTTGTCACCAGCTCTTAGAAAAAGCCGTTAATGGCTTGTCTGCTGTTCCTTTACTTTCATTTTATCTTTACTTTCAGGTTCAAGTACTTAGTTCTGAAAAGCTGCAATTTTTTCATCACAGAAAGAAAAAGCTCTGAATATGGAAGGGCGGGCCTTTTATGAGGGATTGACAGCTCATGAAGTGGAGAAGGTCACGTCTCCAGAGAACTGAACAGTGTAATGTTACAAGAGAGACCTGAACACCAGAGAGGAACATGAAACAAAACGGAGTGGTCAGCAAGATTTAGATCAGGATGCAGCATAGGGGCTCTGTTGAAATGTTGTGGAGCCAACAGGTGAGCTGGCTGATGTTTTTCTGCATCAGGCACTGGAGCTCTGCATAAAGTGGAATGAAGAATGATTGCAGGACAGTATCAACAGATTTCGAAGCACAGCCTCCCACCATCAGTCAAAAGGCTCCAAATGAAGAGGCAGTGGATCCTTCAACAAGGCAAAGACCCGAAGCACAAAGCAAATTCAACTCAGGAATGGTTTAAAAAGAATAAGGTGAACGTTTTGCCGTGGCCTTCCCCAGCTCCACACTTGAATTTAATAGAAAACCTGTGGATAGATTTGAAGAGGGCCGTACACATGGAACAAATGTGCCATGAAGAGACAAAAGCTGCTCAGACTCAAACAGGTTGGAGTAGGTTGTAAAGACAAAGTATTAGAGAACATCTTATGGATGGAGATGCAAACCTGTGGACGGATCACCTTCTTATATATTCTGACCATTTATGTTGGTGATGATGAAGGAACATTTGCACTGACTGAGCGTACATTAGATACTGCTGTGATGAAAATACATTTCTTTCACTCCTTTCAATCAGTCATGGAAGTTTTCAGTCCTTGAGCTCATTCAGCTGCAACCTCTTTTTTTTTCAAAGCAAAGTACAGACCTTGTTTTTTCCAATCATGGCATTGTGTTGAATAGATTTGGCCCATGTGAAGAATACCACTGTACACCGCGGTTCACTTGTTGCCACAGCAGCCATCAGCCGTGCCGATTTGTTCTTGTTTGGGTCCTTGAGGTAATTTCCATTATTTCCCCTTTGACTAGATTTCTAAAGAACGCCCCGACCGTTGTGGCATCTGGACTTCTGAGAAAAATCTAAATGTTTTTATGAAGTTTAGAACAAGTCACATGTTACCGAGCCTAAGAATCTCTAATTGTCACTTCATTATCGTAACTACCTGAATTGCTTAAAAACAAAAAACTGCAGCAGTGGGCAGTGGAGTTCTGGGACAAGGCTGATGTTTTGTTCACATACAGAATAAAAACGTGATTCTCGAGCAGTTTTCCTGTAGCTTTGTTTCTCAGCCAACGAACTGTGGACAAAAGGTCTTGGTCACTTTTGTCAAGGCTGTTCCAGCAAACAGCTTTTTATCACCAAATGTAGGATTTTTTTCTGCCGTCTTCTCAACAGTCTTTTACTAATTATAATAGACCAACCCCCAACCTATCTCCCCTCCACACACACATACCCCTCCTCCCAAAAATAATGAAATGTCTTTCCTCTGGAGGTAGCTGAAATAATGGGCAGAGAGAGGGAGAGGGGGAGACCATAAATGATAATGAACCACCTCATTCTCCTTTTTTAATTCCTTCTCTGATTCCCTACCCCGACCTCCCCCCATCACCTCCCCCATCCTTCCTCCTTCTCTCCCCCTTGCATCCCACCATCACCTACAAATTTTCTTTATTTTCACCCTGGCCGAGCACATCCACCTACTCCCATCCTCATTTTCACTCCTCCTCCTCTCTATCTTCCTCCTTCCCTCAGCCAGACAGAGCCACCGCCCTGCCATCCTCCTCCTCACCCGATTCTACATTGTCTGCAGCACCCCCCCCCCCCTCCCTTAAACACTTCACCACAACCCCCCACCCCCCTGCCAGGAAGCATCCTGGGTAATTTCCTCCTCTTATTGAATTGGTACAGGGGGCGGATGGAGGGAAAGATAAAGGGATGGGCAGATGAACAGAGGCTTGGGATGAGTGCTAATGGAGCCGCCGAAAGATTCACACATATGCAGTGCACCCCTCCTCTCTTCTTCTTCTTCTGTCTCCCTTTAGCTCACTCTCTCTCTCTCTCTCTCTCTCTCTCGGGTAAAAGTACAGATGACCCCCTCTCTCTCTCTCTCTCTCTCTCTCTCCTATGTTCTCTTATCCTCGCCCGCTCGCTCTCCCTCATAAAAACAACCCAGACAAAAGACTCCGACCTTCTTTCTTTCACAGAAATCTATTCAGCTATCCTGCACACTGTCTGCATCCCCTAACACACACTCACATACACACTCACATACACACTCACACACACACTCACACACACACTCACACACACACACACACACACACACTCACCCACACACACTCACACACACACTATTCCTGTCTTCTGTACTTATGCTCCTCTGGGCTGAACTCTATAATCTTTCTGCAGCACAGTCTCATCCACACACACACACACACATACACACACACACACACACACACACACACACACACACACAAATACACTGTCGGCTAAAAACGTAACTCTTCTGGCTACGAGACCGTGTTTGAGCGTAGGTGGAGGTGATGGTGTAGGGAGATGAAGGTGGAGATGGAAGTGATGATGTAGGGAGATGGAGGTGGAGATGGAGGTGATGGTGTGTGGAGGTGGAGATGGAGGTGATGATGTAGGGAGGTGGAGATGGAGGTAATGGTGTAGGGAGATGGAGGTGGAGATGGAGGTAATGGTGTAGGGAGATGGAGGTGGAGATGGAGGTGATGGTGTAGGGAGATGGAGGTGGAGATGGAGGTGATGGTGTAGGGAGATGGAGGTGGAGATGGAGGTGATGATGTAGGGAGGTGGAGGTGATGGTGTAGGGAGGTGGAGGTGGAGGTGATGGTGTAGGGAGATGGAGGTGATGATGTAGGGAGGTGGAGGTGATGATGTAGGGAGATGGAGGTGGAGATGGAGGTGATGATGTAGGGAGGTGGAGGTGATGGTGTAGGGAGATGGAAGTGATGATGTAGGGAGGTGGAGGTGGAGATGGAGGTGATGGTGTAGGGAGGTGCAAGTGATGATGTAGGGAGGTGGAGGTGATGGTGTAGGGAGATGGAAGTGATGATGTAGGGAGGTGGAGGTGATGATG
>JBBMJY010000012.1:23808161-23821543 GCA_037833715.1 Toxotes lorentzi
TGGAGGTGGAGATGGAGGTGATGGTGTAGGGAGATGGAAGTGATGATGTAGGGAGGTGGAGGTGATGGTGTAGGGAGGTGGAGGTGATGGTGTAGGGAGGTGGAGGTGGAGATGGAAGTGATGATGTAGGGAGGTGGAGGTGGAGATGGAAGTGATGATGTAGGGAGGTGGAGGTGATGGTGTAGGGAGGTGGAGGTGGTCGACTGATAAGTCCTAAGAAACGTTTGTATAAAACTCAGGGCAGGAAATTAATCTTTTACAAATCCTGTTCTTCAAGCAACTGAATAAAAACGTACAAAATTCAATCGCAGAAAAAAACCCCACTGTGCTGGTTAAACGTGTCACATCACTTCCTGGTTATATATCATGACGTATAAACCAGGAAGACGTTTGTTTTCATACTGTTCATTTAAATATAGTTTATTAGGCTGATTTTAGTCTTTAGTTGAATATCTGATATCAGTCAGTGTTTACTGTTCTTTTCTATTGTACCCTGTGGCTTGTGTTTTATTTTATAAATAACATTGTTTGTTTACATTTAATAGTTTTTATAGTTGTAATTTTTATATTAGCTTTTTATGTTACATGATTTTGGCATTTTCACTTTGTTTTTCCTTTATTTTGTCCTCTCACGTCCCTGTTCCATGTCTTCAGCGTTGGTTGTTGTGTTTCTTCTTGTGCAGTTTGAACTGAACTGTGCTGCATTTACTGAATCTGGCTCTTTCAAATCAAATGAAATCTTACTGACCAGAGGCTAAAAAACCTGCACAGCAGTTTTATTTCCTTTGCACCAGATCTGCAACTAACATTATTTTCATCATCAGTTCATCTGCCAATTCACTCCTTCATTAATCAATAAATTGTTACGTCCATAAAATCTGAACCTCGTAATGAAATGATAATTTGACCCAAGCTGAAAGACGCTGAATATTGGCACACGGCCTCGGCTACTAGAAGCTTAGTATTGATCAAGATCCCCGATCAGTCAAACCTGCAAACAGCCACAACATATTTGATTCATTATTCACAGGCTGCTTCTGAGGCTCGACTGCAGCGCTGACAGACGGAGATTTCTTCTGTTTACGTTACAGTATTTTACATTTCAGACCACTGACTCTGATCCTGGACTGACTTTTGATAATTGGATCACAGAACAGACTTCAGTTCTTTTATCATTAAACTAGAAGCAACGATCAGCAGGAGTTTAAGGGTCAGACTCGGAGAGCTGAGAGAACAGCGCAGAGACAGAAGAATGAAAATGGGGAGAGGATTTTTGAGTGGAATATAAAGTACAAAACGATAACGATAAACAAAAACACCCGCTTTCAGTGAGAAAAAAATACGCAAAGAAAAAAATGTTTGGTTCTTTACTAGGTTCTAACACGAGGATGATAATGAGAATCGTGTCAAAATATCAGTATGAACTAATTAGAACGGCTCTGACACGGTGTCACCAAACAGACTGGAACAACTGTTAGAGAATAACAGGAGTCACTGAGGTTGCTGCAGGTGTGTGTGTGCGAGAGAGGAGGTGAAGGGAAGGGAAGTATTGAAATGTATGTGTGTTTTCCACATGGGCCTTCTGTGTGTGTGTGTGTGTGTGTGTGTGTGTGTGTGTGTGTGCGTCTAGATAACGGGTGGGGGAACAGAGGGTTGAGCTCGTTCCAATTAAGCCAGGCCTCAGAGCGTCGAGTTAATTAGCTGAGGAGAGAGAGAGAGACACTGAAGTGCCAATTTGCGCTGGAATGTCAATATATCTGCCCGTCTGTCTGTCCAACACACACATGTACACGCACACACACACAAATACATGAGTGACAGCGAGTGTGTGGTACTGTGTGAGCGTGGTACAGGGTGGAGTGGTGGTGGTGTTGTGGGAACAATAAGGAATATACCAATCACCACCCCCACACCCAGCCGAGCCAGCACAGGAAGAAGAGGCTGATCTTCCTCATCAACGCAAAACTCCCACAGCAAATCTGACGCTGTTTCCCTCCAGATACGACACTGGAGTTTAGGAAACAGATTAGGGCAATTAACTATTATCTTAATTATGGATTAATCTCCAGATTATTTTCTCGATTAACCGATGAGTTGCTTGTTCTACAAAATGTCAAAAAACACATAGCACATCAGTTTCCCTGAGTCCAAGAGGACATGCACCTCTCCACTGACTGCATATCACTTTAGCAGCATAACATTATATTAGTGTGGAAACAATTAATCAGTTATTTTGATTAACAGAAACTTAACAAACAACAATTCTGATATATTTTTGAGTTTTAGACTCAAAAATATATTTTTTTTGCTGAAAAACTATCTATATGAAGGCACCAGCATGGACACTGGGGACATTTAGCGGGCTATACATTAATCCATGAAATAAAAACAACGGGAAGTTAACTGATAATGACATGAATCACTGTGATAAAAGACACAAACACAGCTCCTCTCGCACTGTGCACGTCAGAAACCTTTTCGGAAAAATGAAAAAGTGCTTGTTTGGGTCCAGATCATCCAACTTGTCGAACAGTTTCCTCAGGTCATTTGTTCACAACTCTGAAAGCCATCTGAAATCAGTTCTCAGTTACATATACATTCTGTACAGAGAACAGAAAAATAACACTGTCTCATACATAATAAGAACTAATGGTTTTGGTCTGCTGACCTCCACGAGCGTCGGACTGAAACACTGATACTTCTTCTCATTACAGTGTTTTAATTACAAGTACGAGACAGCGTGTGGGAGTTTTCTTCCTATCGAGGCATTAGTGGGCCTCCTGGTTTCCTCCTACACACCTGTCACAACCAGTTCTCGAGTGTACAAAGGAGCCTGCTGTTTTAAAGCAGCTGTTTTACAAGATTTATTTTATGATCCACTCTCAAGGAAATTCTTGTGGTCTCGGGGTGCACAGAAACACACACCGAGCACACTCCGTCTGATAGCACAGACAAATATATGGATTCAGAAACAGGAACGAGGCCCTGCAGCCTCCCGCTGGAGCTCGGATCACACGCCGGCTCTGTTGTTTAACATGCAGCTCTGTTGCAGTCACTTTACGTACCTTGTTGTGCAGCTTCATCTGTTTCATGTAGGTGGTGGTGAGAGGCATGTTGTAGTCTATCACCTCCGACACCAGGGAGCTCGGTCTGTCGTTCTCTGGAGAGGAGAGGAGAGATTTTTAGGTGAAAATAGCAAAGGAGACTCCGCGCTGTGATTTGTGATGTCTGGACACAACTGAGAGCACCTGTATCTCTCAGACTGTTCTCCCATCACAGTGGAAAGACCAGGCTTTTATGCTGCGTGATCCACAACTGTGCAACTGACCTGTTGACAAAATGCCTGACTGGGAGGAAAACAAAGAATCCCACACCGTCACCACACACATGCAGGTTACAGGATCTCACCTGGGAAACTCTACATCCTCTTGTTGTCAAGTTACATTTCTCTTGTTTATATAAATATTTATATTTTTCTTTTCTTGTATTTGTCTCCTGTTCAGGTGTATGAGTTTTGGAGCACTGTGATTATTAGGCCTTTGGTGTCTTTTTCTACCTTTTGAAAACTTAAGGCCACACTGTATGGGACTGATTTGTGTTATTAGTAAATTTACTATGTATGTTTACAGTGGGGAAAAGAGCTATTGTATATTTGTAAAGCTGTTTGTTTATATGAATATGCCTGATGAAACATTCATAAAGTGAGTGCAAGACATGGACAGTGTGCAGGACGCTTTGTTTTCTTCCCAGTTAAAAGTCTTTGATCCTACCTGTTGTACCTGTCACAAAGACTTGATGATTTTTTTTTTAGAAATTGTAAATAGGGACGTGAAAAATCCTCTTCATCAGTTTTTAACTACGTGCTGTTCAGTCTGTTCTGATTATCAGGCAAAAAGACTTATTCAAAGACCTTCGGTGTGAACGTTACCAGAGTTTCATAACATATCTGGAGGCTTCTCATTTTATATGAACCGTTCATTCAGAAGTCATCATGCGTCTTGTCCTAAGTGCTATATTAAGGCAGCTGGACTTGCTCGAGGTTCTTGAAGAGGTTTCACCTCTCATCTAAAAGGCTTCTTCAGGCTTCTACAGAGAACCATCATCCAAGTCAAGAAGCCAAACACCATGACCTGGATGACTGTGAATGTCCACAGACATATCCTCCATTATTTGTTGCAGCACAAACAGAAGCCCTCAGCCACTGGCTTTTTGTGTTCTGAGTGTTTACAGGCAATTTCCGGGACAGCTGCATTCACAAAAATCTGCACGGTTCATGTCAGAGTTCAACTGAAGAGGAGACGAACAAAAGTTGAATACAGTTAATGGGATCAAAACACGGATAACAAGTGTAGAAAATCTGCTTAACAACACAAAAATCCCCATCAAGCTAAACCAACAGCTTCGACACAGAGACAGTAACATGTTAATCTAGTCATCACCATCTTCTGAAGTCAGTTTTTCAAAATGTCCCTTTCTGACTTGACCAATTTTAGCTTTTAAAAAGCTCCACCAACAATAAAGCAATGATTCTGTCTCTGTCTTTACCTCCCAGCTTCTCTTAAAGCCCACAGGCTGTTAATGCTGTCTATTATCATGCCTTGTCAGAGAGCCAACACTAGAGGACCTTCTAGAGCTGGAGGTAGAGCCACAGAGACAAAGAGAAGCAGAGTGAGGAGGCGCTGTACTTTTCCTATAGTAACAGCATCGTCTACAGAAAAGCTTTTTACTGCTTTAAAGAACTTTCATAAAGAAATGAAACGACAAACACACTGAAAACACACATTATCCCTCTCAGTCTCTCACATCTCCACACGTCTCTCCTCTTCCTCTCCTTTCATCATTTATTTACTGACCTCATAAAGGATGCGTCTAACGTCTGGAGCATCAGCAGAATGGACATGAATACAGCCACAAGATCAATACGGCTTAGCAGAATAGACAGGAACGTCATCATTGATTGGTGATTGATAGTCTCGTACAAGGACATGAGAAAGTGACAGAGTGTGTGAGAGTGTGTTTATTCTCCGGAGAGGGACAGACTGTGATAACTGACCGACTATGGCCCCGTTCACACCTGACACACCTGAGTCTCAGCTGATCTAAGTACGTCGGTTCACACCTGGTATTAACCTGCGTCTCCTCGTGCATCTCGAGTGACCACTTGAGATCAAATCTTGTTTCCCTGCTCTACAAATAAACACAAACATCAGTTCTAAGTTGGATGTTTTTTTAACCAGAGGGAGGCAGCAGAGCAGCTCCCACCCACACTCGGTCTGATCCTTCCTCTTCAGACGCCGTGGACAAAACCAGCTTATGATCTGAGAACCAGCTGAATTAGCATGAATGAGTACGTACATCAGCTTAAATAAATCTACATGTGGTAAATGTCTTACGTACAGAGCAGCCTGAAATAACCCGGACGCACTTTGATTTTACCTGCAATTTTGTTATAAAAAGCATAATCTAATAAAAAAACTCACCTACTCCCACTCACACACACACACACACACACACACACACACACACACACATACAGTGAGCCTGCTGCCTGTGTCAATTAAACATGGCCCTGGTCCACACTGATTAATTGCATTTAATAATTCACAGCTGAACTTTAGTAAGAGTCACTTCAGCATAGTGATAACAGGGGCTCAGGTCGTGTGTGTGTGTGTTTGTGTGTGTGTGTGTGTGTGCGCGTCGTGGAGAGGCCAAACCCCCACGGGGTAGGAAGGCAATTAGCTGCTCTCTCTCTCTGAGTGGCATCCAGTGATGGCACAACACACACACTCACACTGAGCCGAAGTATCACGGATACTGTCATTACTGTGTGTGTGTGTGTGTGTGTGTGTGTGTGTGTGTGTGATTGTCTGCTCAGCTTATTATTTCTTCTAATTAAATAATTTCTACTACGTCCAAAGGAAACCTCATGTTAACACTTTTCAGTTTATAATTTTTCCATTTTGTTTTTCATCAGAGACTCTGTTCAGCTTGTCCAAGCAAACAGGCTAATGGTGTTAAAGACATAATATTCAAAATGGTGTTAAAGACATAATATTCAAAATTAACATTAAAATCCACCAAAGGGAAAATTAACTACAAACTTCTTTCCAAAGACCATTTTGGCATCCGTTTTTTTCCCGGGTGTAAAATCAGCCTGATGTGACATTTGTTGATATGATTCAACTGTGGTTGAATGCAAACAGGGAAAGTTTAATTTATTTTTTTTTTGAAGTTTGAAATAACCCTGACTTCTCTATGAAAACAGAGAAGATGTCACTTATGCTTGTTCCTTTTAAAAAGAGCATCTCCTTCACCAAATTATTTTTTCTGTTTTCCTGGTGACGCTCCTCTCATTTCCTTTGTCCTCCTCTTTGTAGACTCTCATCTGAATTTTCTTCTCCTTCTCATTTTCTCTTTTGTACTTCAGATTTCTCCCCCAGCCCCCCAGCAGCACAGACTCTTTCTCCCCCTCTTCTCCTCTGTGGAAAATGAGCTCGTTTCCTGGGCCATTTTCTTTGTTAAAAGCCATTAATTAGGCTAATTGAGGAGAGGGACAGGACACTCCAATGACTCCTCTGTTTAATGAGCGACAAAGAGGAAAAACGGGGAGGGATGTGGGGAGGGGAGGAAGCCGGGGGGAGCCAGGGGTGGAGGGAGGGATGGACGTGGGGTATAGGGATGGGTAGAGGAGGCTACAGATGAGGGGAAGGGAGGATGGGGGGGGATAGAGGGACGGGACAGGAAGCCTGGAGCAGCGAGGAAGGGGACGTTGGGTGGGATGACAGGAGGAGTAGAGCTGGAAGTAGGACATGGGGACGGTCGGGTGGGATGCTGGGAGGGAACGATAAGGGAGGAGAGAAAACAGAGAGATGGGCGAGCTGGAGGGGGGGTGAAAGGACAGGCAGCGGGGGGGGGCTTCAGGGTGCCTGTAGTGGCAGAAAATACATAAGGGAGGGGTGGCAGGGTTGGCAGAGGAGGGGGCTGAGGAAGAATGGAAAACGGATCTGAGCAGCTTGTCTTTCATGTGGTACCTGAAGGGTCCGTCAGTCTGGGAAACCTTCACACATCTTCTGCTGAATTTCATTAAATTTCTCATTTCTACACATAATAAAACATTTATTATAAAAGATACACGAAAAAGTGAAAAGATATCAAATTAAAGAGCCTGAGGAAATCAGGTCCCACAATGTGGAAGCTCTCTACAGGTGAAGTTCACCTTTTTTCAAGTCTGTTTTAAAACAACACTCAAACGCAGATGTACATTTAAGCAGTTTTCCTTCCTGATATGACTCCTGTGACAGCTTCAGGTGGAGGAGCTGTATATAAGACTTCAGGACTCCGAGTTAAACAAGTCAGGTGTATATCTTCCTAAGCTCCGCTCCTCTCAGTACAAAATTCCCTCTTTGTGTATTTTTTCTCTCATCTCTCTCAGTGGAATCATGTTACGATGGGAATTTCTCCACAAAAACACAAACTTCATCCAACGTTTTTTTTTTTTTAAGCTTTTTCTGGTCGGTTAAAATCTGCCCAATTCTGTTTTTATTTTCTCTTCTTTCCAATAAGCAAACGTGCAGATGATGTTGCAAAGGGGTGGTGGAGAGAGAGAGAGAAGCAGAGGAAAGAGCAAAGGATGAAAGAAGGGAAGAGGGACTGTAATTGAAAGACGTGGTGGAAGGAAGAAGGTGAATAAGAGAGAACGAGCAGAAAGCAGAGGAAGGGTGAGGGACAGGAAGGATCCTTTGAACCTCCATGTTTTAATGGAGATGCTGAGAAAGAAAAACGGAGGGAGACAGGAATCTTATTATTCTTTGCCAGCTCTGGTGTCCTGACTGGTTTTGATTACTGGTTTTTAAAACAGCCGTAGTATTACCTGACAGAACAGAAGCACTGAACCTTTAACAGTTACCGGGTTAAAGAAGGCTGAAACATCAGCCATGCTCACTGTATTTACTTTAGCGTGGGAGCTGGGAAAGTCCTTCACATGCTGAACACCTAACCTGTTACCTGCACAGTCTATTGTGTGTGTTCATTTTCCCATTTCGGCACTGGTAACATCCTGTGTGCCCCACAGGTGGTTTGTCAGGATCTGGTCACCTTATTCTGCTGCATTCCACTGTGGACACTGTACAGAGGATCCATTTCACACCGGGCACACCAGAATCCGGGCACTCAGTTAAAATGGAGGAGGGTAAATGCAGTAGACTATACAGTAACTGACAGTGATTTTGGACACAGCCGTCTCCACCTGTTTGTGCCACAAAAATGAGACTGCACTGGAACTGCAGCAAGATCATTACGTGAATGTTCCCACCGACAGTTCGATGTTCCCTATTGGAGCAGCGTAAAAAAAAAAAAAGAACGGTCTCAAGGCTCAGACTGAGATAAGACGACTCACTGACTTGGACATCTGCTGCAGTGTCGTGTTTGTACCTTTGTAGTCTTGTCCTGTGGTGCTGATGTGCATCCTCTTCTGACACTCTCCACAGCTCATCAGGAAATGAGTCACGGCCTCTCTGGGAAGGAAGGCGTACGTCTCTGCAATCTGAGAGAGAGAGAGAGAGAGAGAGAGAGACACCAACAGACAGCAGAGAGAGAGAGAGAGAGAGAGACACCAACAGACAGCAGAGAGAGAGAGAGAGAGAGAGAGAGAGACACTGTTCAATCTGCCCTCTCTATTTTCTCTCACTGGGGACAAAAAGACCCTCTGCGTTGTACAATGGCGATATCTGGGCAAAGGCAGAGAGCAGACAGAGCTGACACACATCATCATTTATTATCACCACCATCACTGTTTTGGTCTCCACAAGTCATTCTCGCTGAAATGTGGATTTAATAAGGACACATTTCATTTGATTTGTTGTGTTACGACGGCAATTCACAGTCAAAATGACGATACATTAAATAACTCGTTAACACAGGTGATTAAAATGAAATTCACTGGGAACAGAACTGAATGTTTTGCTTAAAAGTCAAATTACTTCAACTTATAAACAGCATCATGTTGATGAAGGACAGTACTGACATTACAAATACACACACACACACACACATCACAAAGCTGGTCAAAGACACTGGAAATTCCCATAATATATTTTTTAATTGCAGTGACATATGGTTATTACGCCATTTAATCACATATTAATCTGGAAAAGAATCACTTATATTTTCCTCCTGATTGTACTTTGTGCTGCATTTCAGCAATAATGGTTTTCTAGCGGCTGTGAACATGGCTCAATTAATTCTTCTTCTGTTAGTAATTTCTTACATATCCCAGAACCCATTTTTAACATCTCTGAACAGTGTGAGCATCATATGAGTCGAGAACGAGAAAAAGTCAGAGTCCTGTGTTTTAAGTAGAATAAACAGAAGCAGCCTCGGTCTGAGGGACTGACTCTAAAATCCAACGTGCACAGTGGATTATTAAACCACTAAAACACAGCTCTTCATCATTCAGGCCATGTCATCCACATTTCAACAAACAACAAAATTGGCCCAGAATGTCAAGATGGGCCGCTACTACATTTTTCAGATTGTCTCACAGGAAAACTGCTCTCAGAGATGCTGAGGATATAAAGCCTGTGAATCTGTGGGTGTTTGAATGTGCATATGCATAAATCAAACATTTATTCAGGAAGAGAGGCACAAAGACACAAAAGAAAAGAGGAGGAAGGGTGGAAAATAGCCAGTGTGGGTGGATGGGGGTTGCTGTGCAGCCTGCGTGTGTGTGTGTGTGTGTGTGCGTGTGCATGTGTGTGTGTGTGTGTGTGTGTTTGAAGGAGAGGGTAAGGCAAAGGCAAATGTCACTCACAGCCCTTGGTGGTCTGAAGACCTGAAGCTATGTGGCATGGTAAGATGGCTCCTGGCTTTAACTATACTGTATATACACTACATACAGAAGGACACAACGGACAGTCACTCACACTCACACACACACACACACACACACACAATATTAAAAAAACATATATTTTTAAAAGAAGGAGAAGAAATGTGTGATATTTAAGATAAAAACACAAAAATAATAAAATCACAGCTGGTTGACAGTAATTGTCGCAGCTCCATCTCTGTACATAGAGATAAATCTGTGGAACCTGCACTTACTCTATTAAACCAAAAGAGGGCAGTGTCAGCAGCTGAGACAGCAGAGCATCTGAAACACCTTCATCAGAGCAGGGTGATGTACTTCAAGTTCTGTCTGAACTCCAAACCTCAAAAGTCTATTTCCACATTTAGCCCCAACATTTAGTGCAGCTCTCAGAAGCTTCTGCAGCTTCTTTGGTTTTAGGGTTGAGGTTAGAAATGTGTTTAACATCAGGTCAGCGCTGGTGGCTGGGATATTAATGTAGTCCCAACAGGATGAAACCAAAGGAGAGGATGGGAGATATGTTCGGCAAAGAAAAAAATTAATAATTATTATTAATCTGCCAATTATTTTCTCAATTAATCAATAAATTTTTAGGTATATAAAATGTTAGAAAAAAATTCCAATCGCAGTTTCCTAAAGTTCAGGGTGACATCTTTAAAGTGATTTAAACTGATTGTTTTGTAGTTGTAAGACAAACTTAACTTAACTAAAGTTAGAAGCTGAGACAAGAAAAATGTCTTAAATGATTAAACAATTATTTAAAAAATAGTTCCCGATTATTTTTCTGTTGATCAGCTGAAGAATTCACTGACTAATCTTGAAAAATGTGACACTGATCACAGAAGGTAAATCAGGACGTGTTCACCAGTTTCTGATCTGAAACTGAAACTGGAGACCAGAGACACTAAAAGGGGAATGAAGCCCAAATGAAGAGGAAGAGAGAAGAAGAGAGAAAGGGAGAGGGCAGTGTGTGTTAGGCAACAGACGACACAAGTTATGAAAGAGACTCACTCTGCAGCGCAGAGGTTGGAGGGTAGCGTGAGACAGTGAGACAGGAGGAGGAGTGAAAGCCAGTGGCCTGCGGTGACTGTTACAGAGCCGAACAACCCGTTTTGATTTGTCAGTGATTTATCGTTAGCTGACGATGACACAGTCCAGTGAAGACGCAGGATCCCGTGTTTTCCTGCTCAAACTTCTCAACTTCAAGGTCAATGTCTTCACAACACACCAGAGCCACCAGGGCCCCAGGTAGACCAGAGCCAGCTCAGGCCTCCTTGGGGCCCTAAGCAGAATGATCTTCAGGGGTCCTCCTACCTGACCCATGGGCCATGCAAACCATTTGTCATTGGTACACAGGCACACCTGACACCCCAGTGCCCTCACTACAACCCCCCCACCCCTTAAAACAGTTTGCTCCATCTGTTGTTCTAAGAAAACATAAAAAAGGTATTAAATATTATAGAATATTTTCTATATAATCTTATGACAAGTGAAAATTAACATTAACATGAATATGAAAGTGTAGAAAATATAAAATCTAGCACAGAGCTTTGACTCTGATGCCTGATAATTAGTCCAGTCTTCACAAAATTCTACAGTTAGCTTCGTGTATACAGTGTAAACGTGAGTCTTTAGGCTGTGGCTGCAGCTTTATGTCTCAAAACAGTAAAATAAAGACTATATGTGATGTTTACAAGGTTTAGCTTTGGCTAAACCTTGTAAACATAAACAGCGGTGAACGTGCAACATGGTTATCTCTCAACACGCCACTGGTGACGAGTAAAAGGAAGAGACAGACGACACAGTGAGAGTCGAACGATGCACGAACAGCAGCCACGAACAGTGGAAGAATAAAA
This sequence comes from Toxotes lorentzi, assembly GCA_037833715.1. Classification (NCBI taxonomy): domain Eukaryota; kingdom Metazoa; phylum Chordata; class Actinopteri; family Toxotidae; genus Toxotes; species Toxotes lorentzi. The sequence goes on from JBBMJY010000012.1 coordinate 23,819,883, forward strand.
ACGAGACAAAAGAAAATGCTCCACAAATCATTGTGAGCATGGCTTCCCTGTTTTTCTCAACATGCAGCATTATAGTAAAATAACTTACAGCCTTGTAGGTTTTCTTCTGGCCGGCATGTTTTGGTGCTTTGCCTGGATCGGTGCTGATCTCCACGTGCATGGCATAGATGATGTCAAAGAAATCCTCCACCACTGCCACGCGCTTCAGTGACGAGTCGACCCTGGAGACGCTGTCCACACACTGCAAACAGAGAGGGCAGAAACTCAGAGTCTCAGATTTCATTTTTTGACCTTTAATCAAAAGTTCACAGTCCAATCGAACCAGGGACGCTGCAATGACACGGTATGCACTTTAAACCCCTCAGTAATGGTAACACCTTTAATTCTCATGGTTTTTAATGAAACATCTACAGGACAGGAACAAAACACCTAAATATAAACACTCCACCCAGGAGGTACAGGCACCCACTGAGCTGGGAAAGCAGAAACTGATGTTTAAAAAGCTTGGATAAAAGGATGAGCCTTAAATCTGGACTCAAGCTGGAAACAACAAAACATCAACAGTGACAGAAAACGGTGCAGAAACAACATCAGTGTCATCTCACATCCAGTGCAATCCCTTCACAGTGATTCATCGTGCTTTACTATCTCACTACTATCGGGAGCATGTTTACAGGTTTCTGTTTCAGCTGTGACTCATCTGCAACCATCGGTTTACAGTTGCCCAAATTCAAATGGTTGCTGGTGAATTTAAAATCTTCTACATTTGAGATGAGAAGACTAAAGGATGCAGATTGCATTAAAACTGCACAGGACACAGATCCACTGCAGATTATTCTGCTGCATCACATACTGTGATCATTGGTCCTGACGATCAGATAATTATGCTGTGTTTTGGGGATCTTAAATCTTTCTCACAGACTGAACTGAGAATTTGAAGATTCGCTTTTAGCTCTAATGAATAAAACTATTCCACTCTGACTCTTTTCAGCTGAAAATATCGACACCAGCGGAGACAAATGTTCTCACAGGCTGCGCCGATGAGGGATTTTGTTTATTTTGTTATTTTGTTTATCAGGACTTGACTGCTGACAAACAGCAGCACGGGGGCCGAGGCTAATCTACATTTCAGAAACTTGTGTAACAGTTGTCAGAGTGTGTTAAAATCCTTTGTCGACTCTTCCATCCACCAGAACAAACGTGGACTCTCTCACTCTTTATAACACGTTACCTGACTTCCTCCTTTGCTCCCATCGTCATCAGAGGTCGTCTAACAATAAAACGGAACCGTGGCTCGTAACGAGCAGCTTGCACTGACGACCTGTGTGCTTGTTTTTTTACAGGATGACAGCCTCTTTAATTCCCATCACAAAGTGAACATGTAAAACCAGAACATTTATGCATTAAAACTCGTGTCATCCTGCCTGTCTTCAGCTTCTGGTTTCTAAAGCCTAATGAAATGTTTCAGCTTGATCAACACACCGATTTCCTCCGATGTTTAATGGTGTGAAGTAAATACATGATGTGTAATTATACTTAAATGACTGAACAGCCCTAAATTACACGAAGACCTCTACACCTACTGCTCTCTCTCTTACACACACACACACACACACACACACACACACACACACACACACACACACACACACACACACACA
>JBBMJY010000012.1:23822023-23838460 GCA_037833715.1 Toxotes lorentzi
CACACACACACACACACACACACACACACACACACACACACACACACACACACACACACACACACACACACAGCCCCTCCCCAGCTGCAGCCTAGTAGCACACACTGAAGCTTGCTACTACCATAGTGACCAGTGAGAGCTGACCTCACAGGGCAGGTGTGTGTGTTTCAACATGTGTGTTGTGAAGAGTATATTTGTGTGTGTGTGTGTGTGTGTGTGTGTGTGTGTGTGTGTGTGTGTGTGTAGAACAGGGTTTCTAACAATAATTGAGCTGCTAGTGAACGTGAGTCTTGAGGGAAGTGCTGACCAGAGGAGACACACACACACACACACAAACAGACACACCGGAGTTCATGGTCACGAGAGAAAGACCTCTCAGAAATAGGACCTGGAGCTAATGCTGAAGTGTGTAAGTTGTGTTTGGAGAAAGTCTGCGGATGCCTGACAGAATATTTCATTTTCACATCACACAACACACTCCGTTATTTTTGTGAAGTGTGTGAGCTGTTGAACATCCATCCGGCAGGAAGCAGCATGTCTGTCTACCTGCCAGTGTGAGGGAGACCAGGATGACAGGTGTGTGTGTGTGTGTGAGGGAGTGGGCGTTCATGGGGGGTTAGGGTTGTGGGTGAGTGTGGGTATGGGAGTAGGTTGACGGCAGTGTATATAAGTGTGTGTGTGTGTGTGTGTGTGTGACCCCTCATTATTTTTAAAGCAGTGTTCCCAGCACGGCCTTTACCAGATGTCGAGCATCTAATGAAGAGTCAATGAACTAGCCTTTTCCTACACACACACACACACACACACACACACACACACACACACACACACACGGCAATGTGCACTCTCACACATCCATACGTACACACAACCAGGACACAATCTCTTGACCCATTACCTCTTTCTGTCTTTCTCTCTCTCCACCCCCTGTCTCGGGGTCCAGGTAATACGCGTTGCTATGGTAACCAGCTTCAGCTTATCACAGAGGGGATGTTTCTAATGTGTCCCCCTCCACCTCCCCCCCCCGCCCATCCCCAATGCCATTACAACTGCCAGGCGGAGAGGAGGAGGAGGAGGAGGAGGAGGAGGGTGTGAAAGAGGAAAAGAGAGGAAGACAGTAGGATGGTTACTGGCTGCTGCTGGAGGAAGACCAGGTTGATGAAGATGATGGTTATAGCTATGCGGGTGAAGCAGCTCTTACTCTTCTTGTATTAACTGTATTTAACTATTGTACTCTGGTTCCATAAAGCCCGTCCATCACTGCAGCCTGGGCAGCACACTGGCAATATGTTGATTCCAAAAGCTGTGGGTTTGGTTTCACAACTGATCTGAAGTCAGTGGATATTTAAACTGTTAAATGTTAATTGTAGCAGAACAAAAACAAATACAGGAATCCTGTGTAAACCTATCTGTAACAACTGAAAGCTGGACGGTCACAGAAGCCGTTCTGAGGGAGTTTAATGATTAAAGCAAACTGGAACTGTAAAAGGCCGGAGAGGAAAACATGCTTTGAGTCATCTTTGGCCCCCAGGTTAAAAACCATGTTGCATTCAACCACTTATTAGAGCTTCAAGGTTCATATACTGTGCAGGAAGAGTAAATCCGACCTGAACCCAAACCCTCACTGTGTCCACAGGCTATTTGTTTTTACTGTTACTCTCACGTAAATACGTGAATTTTGCTGTGTTGCAGGTAACGTCAAGGACTGTGTTTAGTTTGTTACCATCGTCATGTTCACCACTGTGATGAGCTAAAAAAATAAGACCGTTCTGCGACTCATCCTCTAGATACATAACTGCACATTGGATCTGTAAACATTTCTACTGCTCAGGAATGAATGAAACAACAGTTAAAGGTCACTAATGCCCTCACTTCGCTTTCTAATTTCTCTCTTTTTACTTATAGACCTGTGATGCCATGCATCATATGATCTTTTGTGAGGAAGTTACACCCGAGTGTGTGTTACACTTCAGTGTGTTACTGTTCCCACTGTGACACAAGACCTTGAATATTATACTGTTGTTTTTTTTATGATGTGTGTTTACAGTGTGCCAGGCCAGCAGTGCCCTTTCCCTCTCCCTGGCACATCACAGGGGGACCAGACCGCCACACAACACAGCTCCAGGACACACACACACACACACACACCATTTGACTACTTCCTGTACACATTATCACAATTTTAGGACAGTGCCCTGACACAGCCTAACCCTAACCTTAACCAGGACCTCAGAAATTATGTTCAGCCTCATTAGGACCAGGATTTGGTCTCCATGACGACTAGTGGTCCCGACAAGGTCGGTGTTTATACCAGAAAAGATTCCTAAGAGGTAACAAAAATGCAGACACACACACAGAGAAACACACAAAGAAGTGAGGAGAGTGCTGGGGAGAGAGGACATGTTTGTCCTCCACTGTCTGATCCCATGCTCGTTGTCCCTGATTCTGGGACCAAATGTGACGTAAAACCAGGACACACACACAAACACACACAATATCACGCAATAAAACCTCCACATGCAAGAAAAAGTGTGAACAAATATACAATGATTCAATTACACACATGCACACAGATACAAACTAATACGACACACACAGACACACACAGACACACACAATCTGGACCTCCCCCCACCTCTCCTCCTCACGGTTGCAGGGCACATCACTGGCCCGGGACTGGAGCTTATGTGACAGCACTAACACACACACACACATCTATGTGGGCCATGCGGTGGGGGTGGGAGTGTGTGCGTGTGTGTTCAGGGGACACCTTAAGGCACAGCAGACAGGACAGCACAGCATGCATTGGACACACACACACACACACACACACACACACACACACACACACACACACACACACACACACACAAACAGCAACCCCCTTTTCCTACTGGCCAGGCAGAAGGGTCAAAGTCAGAGAGGAGAGAGAGGTGCGAGGGCAGAGCTGCCTGTCTGCAGCACACAAACAAACACAGTAAACACAAACACACACAGGTGCGTGTCTGTGTATCTCCTGTGGGTACAGCCTGTGCACACACATGTCCATCCTGTGCAGCAGTCATGACAAAGACTCGTCCAGTGCAACACCGAAAACTCGACTATTTTTAGGTTCTTTTCTCCAACCAGAGGCCCAGGGAGGCATGTGGCATCTGTCTCTGGGGGTCGAACTCATTAAAGCATTTTGGTTTCTCTGCTCACCAGCGACACACCCATGACCCATTTTCAGGTCTCGTCCCGCAGTTCGAAGACACAACGTTTCCCCCATACTGTTCCCCATTTTCCTCATGTCATGTCAGCTGGTTTGAACACGCCTCCGAAGTCTGATTTATCAACGATGCATGTTCCTTCGTCACCTTGAACACACACACACACACCGTTTATTTTTGACCCAGTCACACACACACCCTCCTGCTGCCATGGATACTCACTGGAAGAAAAAATGGATTAATACGACAATATTCTGACAAGAGTCCCTGATTGTTAATGTTAGAGCAGCATTTACTAACAACTACAGTGTTTCACACTCGTTCCATTGTCTGACAACAGAAAGGGAAAACATGTAAATGAGAGCAGCTTTATTGTGAACTCAGCTGAATGCATATGTGAGCACAAGCTGAGACGTTACTGTCCATGGAAAGTTGTTTACAGTGGTTCCACAACAGCTTCAGACATCGGCCATACGCCTTCCAGCCGTATACCGGGTTCTGACCTGCTCTTGTTTTCATACTTATCGATTCTCTTTCCACAGCATCGCTCTCACCTTTGTGGCTGACCCTCCATCTCTCCCCTCTGACCTGCTGCACCTCCACAGCCTCCATCCACACATTATTAGCAGCCTCTCTCTCTCTCTCTGATTTCCTCTGTTTTTTGTGGCCTCTCTCCCTCTGTTCATCTCTCCATCGCATTTCCAAACTGGCCTGTTGCTAGGATACATATGGGGTCCATTCAGTGAAAGCTAACTGCCCCTTCCACATCCCCTCTCCACCACCAGCCACCACCTCCACCCCTCTTCATCCAGGAGACCAGGACACACACAGAGCTCAGATAAAGTGTATGCTCAGCGAGCAGCCGCAGCCAGCCTGCAGCAAGACAGATACACACATACGAACACGCACACACACCGACCCACATTCGGTATACACAGATATGTGCACACGCGCTTATTGTAGAACGACATGCGCAGTGTTAGACACACAAACACTGACCAACAAAGACATACAAAAGGAGCTCAGAAACACACACCACTCCAGCCAGGAGGTACCATAATGCAATGCAGCAGGCAACAACACATGATAAACAACATAAAAGGAAACAAAACAAAAACGTCAGGAGTTTTCTCCAGTTCGACTTTAACAGACACAGAATGACGCACTGCACCGCAGACTTACACTGAGAGGAAACATGGAGTTAGTGGGCAAAGAGGGAAAACCTGACTGCACTCACTCTCAATAAAACGCCAACAAGTCGTCATACGTCAGAGACATAACAGTTAATCAGAGCCTTCCAAAACCATCTCACGTGACTAAAGAAAAGAGACTGGTCTAAGTGCTTTCTGCTCAGCTATGCTTCGTTAAAACTACAGTCTCAAAGTCTGACGCTTCACATACCAAACCTTCCACCTCATCCTCCTACCTGAAATATCTTATATCACTCTTGGAGCTAGAATGTGGATAATTATTAATATGACCATAGGAGCTTGTCAGGGACATAACATTAAAAATAAACCTGATGACAAAACAACACTATCAACTCTATGAGCCAGTTTGAAGTTAGGACTCTAAAATGAGACCTGATTTTATACCAAAAATAACATTCATTCACATATCATTTGGCCTTATTCTTACATTTTTATCTTTTTTTAGTCTCCAAGGGCATCACCATACCAGGTATCACAAAAAGTACATGTGTATCAGGGAGTGGGCTCAACAAGAGCAGAGGACACGGTGAGTGTTTGAACATCTGTCAGTTTTGAAAAGGTACAAAATTTGTCAGATGCAGCCCGAAAGTCGACCACCGTCAAAGGTGAAGAGTACAGCCAGAGAGAGATGAAGGCACATGGTTTATTTCAGACTGAGACAGGACTGTATTCATAAAGTCAAAAACACGACAGTCTTTCTATGCTCTGTCTCGTGCTGTGCCATCGCAGTGGTCCCACAGAACCGAGTGTCGGTCCGAGTTGTGATTCGAGGAGCAGACCAGAGGCTGAATCAGTCAGAGATCGTCCTTCCTTCAGTTCAGCAGCAGCTAAATGGGCCATGACACGGACCACCCCCCCCTCCACCTCTCCTCTCCTCTCCCCTCCATCCATCCATCCCTCCATCTCACTCACTGTGACCTGCTTCTATCCCTCTCCCCATCACTCCGCCTCACTGTGTCTCTCCATCCATCATCTCTGCTCCATCTCCATCTCTCTCTGGAGAATCTGATATCACCGTCCAAACACTTCGTACCATATGTTACACATCCTCCATCTTTGCTCAGCCTTTCTCTCCTTCTCTGCCCACATGCTCCTTCCTCTCCTTCTCGTCCTCCTCCTCCTTCTCAGTTCACTCCACAGGTTCGGACAATAGGTTGATTCAAAGTTAAGGGACGGACAATCCTACCTCAGATGAAGAAGACCACCCGGGCAAACGTCCTGTCCTTCACACTGACTCACACAAACAATGCAATTAACTGGAGTGAGACAATATGCTGCCATGTAAGGAGCATTTCTGATTAAATTACTGAATTCAGACATACTGTGTGTATATCAGCTACCAACAATTTTCTTTATTATTGATTAACATGCAGATTATGTTCTTAATAAATCGTTTTTATTAACAGTACAAAAAAAGCCTTTCACAATTTCCCAGACCCCAGTTTGATGTGTTCACACACGTTTTGTCAGCGAATCCTGACGCTGGAGAAGCTGGAATCACAGGATGTTTGGCACTTAAACAATTAATCGATTATCCAGAATAGTTTGTCATTATTTTTCTGTTGATCAATCGACTAACTGCTGCAGCTCACAGGTATGAAGGCAGGAAACTACTCGGTATCATTGTTTATTGGGTTTGTGTTATGGTGCATGTATGAAGAGTACTGCAAACTGCTGAAATGCAGTAAATTTCTTTGGACTTGATTATTTTGCATCTGGGATTTTGTTTGTCACACTGTGATATTTACTGATATTTAATCGTTTAGGTTCTGAATCCACCAGCAGGAAATTTTAAGGTTACCCTACATGTGGTTAGGATAATGAGTTTCTCTCCGTCAGTGTTGAACCTGCACAGTTTTTGCCTGGTTTGTGTTACATGTTTTGTGTTAACTGGTTAAAACCTGACAGACGCTTAATTTCTAAAATTAGTCAAAGCACATAACTGAGAAAATCACTTACTAATGGGATCAATAGTAGAAATAGAAATGTTCCTGAAAACAGACACGACAGATCAAATGTAATAGTTATGATGAACATGTTACTAATGTTGGTTATTATTATTATGATAATAACCATTGTGATCATGACGATTGCCATAGGGGTGATGTGGATGGTGGTGTTGATTCTGATGGCTGCAGACACAAGGACACACAGCACACACTCAGACATACACACAGAAATCTGAGGAGCACTGAGCTAATTATCCAGCACCGTTGGCAGCAGGGCAGAGAGGGGCATTGTGGGAAAGAAGGAAGGGTTTGGGTGGGTGGGGGGTGTCTATGGGGAGACAGTCAGAATGGAAGAGGAGGGATGCTGGTGGGAGGTGGGACGTCTTTTGGAGGGGGAAGGTAGATGAACGAGGAGAAAGAGGAGGAGGAGGAAAGACGTGATAATGAGAAGCCCGTTGTCCCACAAGAGCATCTCCCTCTGCTTCCTCCTCCCCCCTCCTCCCCCCTCCAGAGACCAGCCTGGTCTAAACAGGAAAATGTGATCTTTCCTCTACGAAACAGATGAATCCTGCGGAAAACTAGGAACTATTCGTCACTTCACCCATTAACTCCACCTCAGACACAGGTGACAGGAGAGAGGGAAAGAGCAAAGAGGTATTCCTGCACCAAATCATGAAATGTATAAAAACCTGCTGTAACAACATAAATAGGGTTTTCTCATTAGTCTTTAACTAATGACTGGTACTGAAAAGATATTCTGGCTCTGCATCTTTTCTTCTGAAACACAAACAACAGGCTCGTATTCACAGCTGTGGATTCAGGTCTTTGTGTAAAAGTGAGAGGTTATATTTTCTTTGTTTTAAAACCTACACGTGGCACAAGGCAGATTTGTATAATGATGTGCTGGTATTTTGAATGTATTCTCACACAGGTGTGCAGGTAGTGCATGTTTTCTCTCCAGTAACTCAGGGTGAGGAGTTTCCTATGAGCATTAAAGTTTTACTGTGGTTTTAAGATTAAAGTTAATTTATCATATGTGCTGTTTCCCCTTTATTAACTTTAGTAAAAACTTAACTGTGGCTCTGCTCTATCCTATCAGTGTCTCAGTGAGTCATGACAGTGTGACAATGAGCCAAAACACACAATACACCAGGACTCTGAAGCAAAAGCAGCTAAATGGAATTCAGCCATCATTCATTTTATTATTTACACCTGCGTTTCCCTCCTGCATCATGTCACCAGAAGTCAATCAGAGTCATATTTTTCTAAGAGCAAGAAATCAACACGCTGCCAAGATTTGCTGGAGCTCGACTGTGTAACTAAAGTGCTGCAGGATACATGAATGTGCGAAAGGAACTGTAGACGTATTCATAAAGGATGAGCTTGACACATGCACCTGAACTACACATATTCTGCTGATTTCATCAGTGCACACACTGTCAGCAAACAGTGCAATGAAAGCAGTTCTAACCTGTCCTGACAGAAAGGCACAGGCCGACGTAGCAGCACAGGAGCCGTCTGCTACGAGACACAAACTACAAATATGACAACACAAACAAAACGCTCACACCTATCAGACCATCGGTCCGGTCTAACACTCTTCTTCACACATTAACAGGTGGTGCTCACTGCTGTTTGGTGGTGCTCTCATTTACTAAAGCAGCACAGAGGGAGACAAAAGAGGGGCTGCAGAATTTCCAGTAACGGCGCCTGATAACAGAGATTGCTAAAGCAGATCGAAATGACGACAACCTTGCCTGGTTACAGAAGCACTGAGGAAACTTGAGGTCCGCAGACGTATTAGAGGCTTTTCTGTTTGCGGGGAGATTGTAACTGTTGTTATTTCCTCAGTTAATCAGGCATAGCTATGCTCCTGCTGGTGCTCTGACATGTTTGGGTTTCTCTGATCCTCTTGTCACAACGTGTGACATGAAATACGTGACACTGGCAGAATGATGGGAAAGCCACTTGAAATCTGAGTGGTCACACTGAGCATCATTTGCACCAGAAGCCGACATGCTGCTTAAACCGTATACGTGAATATCAACAATTACTGGCTACAGGGGGAAAAGAGAAACATCCCTACTGAGCCACCTGTATTTGTCAAAGCCTCTGTCTGTGAGACTGTTTTGTTTTTATTGTGGTTTCACTGTTGGGACACAATCACTAAAGCTAATGTGAGAAAGAGGACTGTTTTGGGTTTTGGGGCCAGCAATGAAAACGTTCCTTTGTTTAATTCCTCTGTGGATCACTGCATCTGTCAGTATCAGAAAAATGATTCCAGATACTCACACAGCCTTTGATAAACCAGCATCAACAGACCTGCTGAACATGAACCAGGTAACTGAAATGATTCATCAGTATCTACAGTTCTCCAACCAAACTAAACACTGCGCTTTCTGTCAGACAAACAGTGAACGGTGAACTTTCATAAGCCAAATACACTTCATGTTTTATTAACGAACCAGATGCAGCCGAAGTTGGAGAATGAAGCAATGAAAGCAGCTGAAGGGTTGAAGTGCTGAAAAAGTCTGAAGAGTCTAAAAGCAGCTGAACTGTCAGTTGAACTAACAGAACAGGAATAAAAGGTGAGCTTACACACCTGAGGCAGCTGAAGTGTGTGAACTGAGAACAGAGTCGTTGGTCAGATGAAGTTGATGAACTAAACTGGTGTGTCAGTTTAAGCATGTTCTTTATCTGTAAATGAACTTAAGACTATAAATTCTGTGATATGTGACGTTGGCTCACGCTGAACACTTTCCTACATACGCTCCCATGCAAATAAACTTTAAATAAATCAGATACAAACATGAATCTTTAATGTTTTTATGCAAATCTGAAGCAGATGAGTCAAATTTTCTGCTCTGGGTCCTAAATAAATAAATGAGTGAAAAATCTATAATTTATGCCCAGGACACCGATTTACCCCAATACCTACGAGGCAATGCCACTAACCAAAATAATTATATTTCAGACTGGAAACTCTAGTTTTCAGATTTTTACATAATGTTTCCCAGAGCAGGGACTGAGTACATCATTTTCGAAGTTGGATCTGTTCATAATCTCTGAGGCCCAACTGTGACTGACTGGTCTCATTAATTATGCCTGGTGGCTGGTGTTAATATGCCAGCCTGGCTTTCAGGTGGGAGAGGGGAGTGATGAGAGGGAGGAGAAGGTCAGGAGAGGGAGAGAGGAGGAGGAGGAGGAGGAGGCGGGGGGGACGAAGATGGAAATTGAAGCCTTGCAGTGTAATTAAGACTGGTGTTAATTTCTTTTCACCGTCGCTGTGGCCGAAGGAGCTGCTCACCATGGCAACAGGAGAACACCGAGGGGTAGGTGAGCCGAGGGCTGTCAGAAAAAACACACTGTGTGTCGCACAAAATAGCAGCACTGTTACAAACTCAAGGTAGCTGACTGAAGAACTGTTATTTCCTCAGAGGCTCTCCAAGACAGCAGCCAGCCTTTGTGTTGTATTTGGCGACTTTGACCCAAATAAAATTTACCGCTGCCTTCAGCAGCCACGAGTTTCGCACCGACTCCCTCCTACTGCTGAAACCAATTGCCAATTAGCAGCTACTAAAAATCTCAGTTCTCCACTTTAGGATATTTTTACGACAAATACCAAAGGATTACACGAGCCTCTGCGGGAAGAATACTTCCTGTCAGATGTACCGGATTAATTAACAACAAAATGGAACTGAAAAAAAATCCGAACGTGCAGTTACACAAAAAAACAGAAACTACTAAAGTAAAATAAGGGAAATGTAATTGAATTGTATCACATCAAATATATGCAATGTAATGTATACATTCAAATATTCATTAAAACGTGGAGGTATTGCATTAAATTAAAGTTGCACTCTACTTCAATTCCACTCGATAGCTGAGTTTTTTTATTTTACCTTTTATGCACTAAGTAAATCATTTAATTCATTCACGTTTAATGAAATCACCTCTTAATAAAATCATTTTGAATCTGTTGGAACGGTTGGCAATTTAACTGTAAATTTCAACTTATTATTCAACTTTCAACTTACTCCACCCGGCACATAAATGCAAAACTGGAACACAAATGTTTTACCAGAAAGTGAAAGTAGGTTTTTTTTTATATATAGAAATGTCAAAGTATATTATTCTTAATTAGTTCAGGGTACACAACGAGAGACTGAGTTCATTACTTTAAACACTGAGGAGCTCAGACTCTGTATTTACAGTGCAGAGACCGAGCTGTATTCACTGCTAAATCTTTGAAGGCATGGCAACCGTCTAAATTCAGCCTCAGCAATTAAGACTTTGAGAACGATCTGTAGAAGTAATCACGTTCTGTTTATTTCTCATCCAACCAATTAAAAGAGAAAAGTTTTTATCTTTGAGAAAGAAGAGATGTCACAAACTGTGTTTGACTGAAAATGAGAAGCAGCAACCGCTCATCATCTGACGGAAGTTTGTGTGTGCTGGACCTTTACTTCACACGCTTTCATTTACATTATCTCTGTATTAATACCAACGGGTTTTCAGATTTTCTCTCACTCGTTACAGTTTCAGTGACGCTTCATGAAACAGTTCAAGCTGAACAATAGACAGGAAGGCAGATTTGAGGAGGAGGAGCTACAAAAGCTAATATCAAGAACATACTGAAAATACACTATTATTTCTGTGGTGGGGGTGAAAATTACCAACACACGCTCCAGATGGATTCAAATCACTGATCACTGACCAGCACAGATGATGTTAAAGTCAACCCGTCTCCACATGGGGCGACAAACAGAAGAATGTCAAGAGGGTTTAGGTGAGATATGATCTTACATTCGATACAAATAAGATCTTATATCGACTAGACATCGAAACCAGTTTGAAACCAGTTCTGAATCATCTGAGTTTGATTGATCGGCACCAAAATGTTAAACAAGAGCTTTAAAACATCGTGTTTAGGGAGCGTCCCTGTAGCCCAATGGTTAGAATGGAAACCATATAAATCACTGCCCCTGGTTTCATTCTGGATGGGGATGCTCCGGACCTACACCCAGTGGACACACACACACACATACACAGACACACACACACACGCTAACATCACCTCCAGATGTCATGAAGTACCTGGAGCACAATGCATATGGATCCTCTGTGCTTTGGCTGTTACACTGTATACACAACTGTTTGACAAGAGCACAAAACAGAGATGTTTAAAATATTAGTGTTAGTTAATAACCCCCCCCCCCACACACACACACACACAGCCACCCACACACACAGACCCACACACACCCACACACACCCTCTACCCATCAACACACTCTCTGGACTCTCTGTAACATAATTACACCAGCAGTCATCAACATCCAGCTGCTAAGCAAGAGGTTCAGCTGACCACTAAGACACACACACACGTACATACACACACACACACACACACACACACACACACACACACACACACACCATCGACCCTTCTGGCAGCAACACACTCAAACAGTGGGGGTTTGCCTCCATTGTGGTCCATGACATCTGAGACTTGCACTGATCCACTGAACAAAGACAACAACTAGGTGTGTGTGTGTGTGTGTGTGTGTGTGTGTGTGTGTGTGTGTGTGTGTGTGTGCGTGTGTTTATGTGCTGCAGCCTCAAATATGTTCATGCACAACCCCATGCACACACACACTCAAGTACAACCAAATCAGCAGCAGTCGCTTTCAAGGAACTTACTGCTGCTGACAGACAGGGAATCATCATCATCATCATCATCATCGACGATGACTGAATGTCACCGGGATCACAAGCTTGAGATGATGGTTAAAATGGAAACTTTTCTTTTAAAATCACAGTAAATTTTTAATGTGCAGTGGACAGAACTACAGCACTGACCAGCTCCACTGAACATGTACTCTCATTACTAGCAGAAATAAGTTCGGCGCTGGACAAACTGATCAACTGAAAAAAAAAGCTAAATTTCAACAAAGCAACGTTTCTATTCAAAGACCCAAATGTCAGTAACCAGAACTTTAACAAAGGGACACTAACATTACCCAGAAGGAACTGGTGCTTTAAGTTATGAGACATCATTCTGCCAAATCCTCCACTGTCAATGAGGCAGCTCTGAGCTTCTTAAAGAGTTGATTTTTATGTCTATTGTTTCCCAGCAGTGTGTCCGCTGCTTCACCCACAATCTGGCCCTCACATAACCTCTGGCACAGATGAACAGTTGCTTACTCACACACACACAGCCTTATGACAGGTTAGGGTCAAAGGGAGGGTAGGGCACACACACACACACACACACACACACACACACACACACACACACAGACATGCACACACCAGAGTCCTACCAATTCCTGTCAATTTAGGGTTTTTATAATGACAGAATAAGGGGCTCTTTGAGATAGCAGAGATCACTGAGACCTGATAGAGGGGGCCACCCCAATTAAGCTGCTGCTCCTTCAACAGACACATACGCACACTATCGAACCCCCAGATGCACAGGACAGCACTCTTATGAAGTGTGTGTGTGTGTGTGTGTGTGTGTGTGTGTCTGTGTGCGTGTGAGCAGGCAGGCCATTGGTCCGTCCTTTCCCCTTCTCTCATGATTCCACACTGTCAGATTGTTTCTGCTGCTGCTAACAGAGGACAGAGGACACACACACACACACACACACACACACACACACACACAGAGGTTTCATTCATCCATCCGTTTACCTAAACATACCATTTCCCATCCCACTACGGTGCTGATAAGAGCACAGATAAGCCTGGTTTATCGGAGTCACTTCCATGTCACACCCCACTCTGTGTATCAGGTCCATCTGACTCTCTCTGACCGAGGCAGCTGCCGTCGTCTGTGCACATCACAGTTTACACCGTTTGGGCCAAATAAGTATCAGCAAAACAAACACAGGTCTAAAGTATGTGCAAAGTATTTCCACTGTCGTTTGCTTGTAACTGAAGACCACAAAGCCAAGAGAGGATGTGACATGAGGATGTGAACCCAGCCCTGAACCTTATCGTGTTATAGCTGACAACATCTAATATGTTCTACGTTTGTGTCAATGTCCTTGGCTCTTGTCGCCATTTTTTGTAGGATATTTTTGCGTCGCTTCGCCTCTGATGACACTGACGAGCACAACACAACACTTTTTGACTTGCTGTAACAATCAGACACGTGCTGTGATTTGAAGGTCTGGAACCAGAGGAGACCAAACTGTGTTGAGCTTTTTAAAACGAGCTCAAACCAGGCGTCAGCTCAGAGCTGAAGTTGTGTTTTCTCAGCAGAAGAGCTGTTACTTATATCAGTGGGCATAAACACACACACAAAACACAGCAATGCACTTTTGATCCACGAAGCAGCTGATAAACTCTCTGTACAAAAGGCTCTGCTTCAAACTGGCCAACCCAACTCCAACTACAGCTCTGGCTGAAGAGGGGGGGAAGCAGTCATGTACTTGACATCAGTGTCTCGATACCAACTATTATTAGTCCCAACAAACCACTCAGCGTTTCCTTCTTTAACTGGAGCCTAGACTCAGTCTGCACCACAGAAACTGTGCGAGCTCACTGCTCACGATATCATACAGAGACTGTTACGAACGTGCTTGATGTGCCAGAATGAATCTTCAGACATTACTATAATTACCACAACAGCTGAGCCCATCGCTGCAAAGCGGAGCAGTTCATCGCGGGTCACTACATCACATTTGGACGCGAATGTGTTTGCGTCACAAAATAAAACTAGTCCTAAATGTTTTTGTCTTCAGTGACGAAGCAGACAGAGATAAGAAGACGGATGACGGCGAGAGGAAAGACAGACAGGAAGTAACACCGTCTTACAGAGAGCGTATGGGACGCCTCCACGTGTGGAACACAAACATGGGATTAGCGGGATGTAAAGTGGACTGTTTGATACTATGCTACACACTGGATTATGTTTACTTTGACAATGATCTTATTCAGATTAGGGTAAAATAAAATATTGTTCACATGGCAATTTCTCATTAAAGTCATATCTATTTGGTTTATATGAATATAATCCATTTCAGTTCAAATTACCATGTTAACACAATCATTTACAACAGCATGAGACAAGGGCTGCAGATCAGCTGTGTACAGATGCTGCATTTAACATGTGGCTCTAACATTTAACCAGCTGCACTCTGCTGTTGTCTACAGGCTGTTAGTCAACAACCACACGACAAAAAGCCTGTATTTAGGCCAAAAATGACACAAATGCTGTGAGGCCATAAAGTAAAAAACCAAAAGGCTGTGGATTTTATTGAGTTTTATAAATCCTGACGATTGCTTCTTCACAAAACTGCTAAAGCTGTGAAGCATTTTCACTTATTACGTTTGCGTTCTGTTTAACACAGCATTTTTTCAGTAGGTTAATTTTATTGATCTATTTTAGTCATAGTACTTTTTGATTATTTGCATGGTGTGTGTGTGTGTGTGTGTGTGTGTGTGTGTGTGTGTATTTGTGCAGCACCAATAATTTTGCATGCGAATGCAGAAATGACGTCTCACTCTCAGTCGTACACACACAGCCACACATTTATGACTCAACTGAATTATTTGACTCATTTCGTATTTTCAGGTGTCAGAGATGTTTGAGACTTATTTTACATTAGTATTTTTTCCGATGATGAAACGTAGCTCACAGAAACACAGCAGCCTTTCATCCAGCTGAGGCACCGGAACCTGAACCTGGTTGACCATGAAGCTTCTGCAACATTCATTTCATGGTGAGTGATCAAATACTCTAACAGCTTTTTTAAAAGGTTTATTTGTAGATAGTTTCACTGATGGTTTAGTGCGTTTAACCACAGAGAGTTAACTGTTAACATAGTGGAAGCAGGTTTGCTATGGTGCCTGCAGTTTAATACACCATGTGCTCTCATTTACAGCTCTAATCAAACTGTTGATTTTAACTGACACCAATCAGTAACAAGCATCTTCAGTTTTTAGTGTGTAATTCTCCTGATTGTCCAGTTCCCTCTGAGCTGCAGACACATGGTGTTTCCACCTGCTTCTCTGCAGCTGACTCAGATGAGCTAAGACAAATTGCACAAAACCCGTTTATTTAAAACAACAAGCACAAACGTCTTCCTGACGGCCGCGGGAGGGTGAACAGCTAAAATTTGCCGATATGGCGTTAAGAAGGACCAAACCTCTCGGCTAATAAAAGCACAGTGTAAACAGGCCAAAGCAGATGTTACACAATCCGATGAACAGCGTGTTGTGTCTCCCTGATCAGATGCTTCTACAAAACACCACACCACGGGTTTCTCCTTTCAGTTTTATCTCTTAACACAGTGGAAAAGTTTATCAGCGTAACGTCTCGTCACCAAACATGAACCTATATGATGACTCTTTGGCGCACACACTCCATCCTCACTCGTGATGCAAATGAATAGATATTAATTCAGGTTTTCATGAAGCCATTTAAAATGATGAGATTTACCGAAGATAAAAAGAAATGAAGATGATGAACAAAGACAGGAGGAAGAAATTAGAAGCTGCTCTTTGTCTCTTTAACTCATTAATATTCCCTGTAAGTCTTCTGATTAGTCCCATCAATTTTAATTACTTTCAAACTGTCATGTGTCTCATGCGTGTTTTACTCTTTTCTCTGTTTCATTCAGGAGGAGGATAGTTCCTCTACGTTATAAATTCAACCTTTTTGTCTTCAATTCTTTCATCTATACAACATCCATACCTCAGAGATCAGCCGAGCGACACACTCATGACCCCCGCACGCACACACAAACACACAGATCCGTGTGTCAGTGTCAACACTGTCACCGTCTGATGAGCTGTTGCTGCAGTGAGGTCATACCCCGCTCAGCACGGCGCAGACAGACAGAGAGCAGGACGCTGATTTGAACCGTAAACACAACATTAAGAAGGTCCTGTGTAGTTCAACACATCCAGGCCTGGATTTCTCACCTCACTCAACGGGTAGGAGATGAGACCACGACAGGACCGGAGCTACAGTGTGCACGTGTGTGTGTGTGTGTGTGTGCATGTGTATATGTGTGTTTTATTCCCCGTAGGGGTGAGGAAGTGAGGTACATCAGA
>JBBMJY010000012.1:23838560-23850054 GCA_037833715.1 Toxotes lorentzi
ATATGTGTGTATATATATATATGTGTGTGTGTGTGTATATATGTATATATATATGCTGACAGATTTGAAACACGCCAAATGACACACTTTTAATCTTTCCTGCTGTTGGTGTCATTTGCCATCATCTGATGTTTACTTCCTGTGTTGCTAAAGGCGAAAAACCCTGAAATGTTTTATTTATAAGTTTTGTTTTTAAAGGGAAAGTTGAAGAGTGTCGAGTTGGTCAAAGAGTCACTGAGCGGCTCCACTGGTGCATTTAAGACTTAGCGGATACATCTGATCATATTATAGTGAATATATTACGCTACGGCCCATAAAACTGACCAACCAGAATACAACATGAAGTGGCTTAGAACACAGTGGACGGAGCGACGTGTCGTACGTGACATTCTTCCATATAGTTTAGAGGAAAAACACTTTAACTTTATTAATCCCCAGAGGGAAATTCTAAAAATAAAAATATAAATAGAATAAAATAAAAAAAAAACACTACAATACCCTTGGAATATACACAGAAAAAAATCAAAAATAAAAACTTATCTTCATATTTACATATGTACGAGGTTTAATCTGACATCCCTCAAACTCATACTGTGTCACACAGATTGAGACCAATTTATTATTAGAGCTCTAATAATCTCACACAGCATGGCGTGCAGTAAACATCCACGATCGTTGCACAGTCCATAGGCCTAACGGTACGTGGAGAAGTTTCCTCATCCCTCTAACATTGGTCCAGGTTTGATAAGAAATAGGACACGTACACAGACAGACGCTCGGTAATTTCAACAGAGAACAGGCGGGATCTGATCTCAGATACTAAACAGACTCGACAGACCTGCTGCTGCCAACACTGACACTCAGAGAGGACGAGAGAGAGCTGGGAGGACAGCGATTTACTCAAGATAAACTCCGCTGGAGGATTCCCAGTCCTGTGCGATCCTCCTGATACTAATCTGAATATGAAATGATACGGGACAGGGTGAAATTAGCCGAGCGGTAACCACGGCAACCGGCACCTAAAACCCTTCACATCTCCACAGCAATCCCGCATTACAATAACCTGCCGGTGTGCCGATCTGTACAGCCCGATCTGAGCCTCGGTCTGCACACACACACAAATCATTCAGACGAATTTTTCCCCACAGGTGCAGAGACTGAGCTGCTCTCAGCATCTGCCTGAGATTACAGACAAATGGGGGTTAAAGTACAGACAGACTGCACTGATTCAATTCCAAATATAACAGTGTTTTTGTTTCACACAAAGAAGCCCCCTTTTATCCATATCTGTGTGTCATCCCACTCCACTGCACTTCACCGTCAACAAGTGCTTTCTATCACCAGCATGTAGGAACTCTCACAAGCAATCAGTAAAATGAACCCTAAGGCTGTGAACCCCTCGCCACAGCCTCCTCTGTACAATAACCACACACACTGTACCCGACCATGTCTCAGAGATACAGATGATTCTGCTTAGAAATGCAGCAAACGGCACGATGTGGGAACAGACCTGCAGACAAACCACACGCATGAGCTTTTTCAGGCAGAAAGAGGGGGATGCTAAACAGCTGAGTGAAAACAGAGAGCAACAGGTGCGCCATGTTTGGAGCTGTGCCACTCAGAAACTCCCCAACTTCGAAATAAATGGACATACATCAAACAGTAATTAGTATTGATCATTGATGCTGCAATTTGTGCAGAAAAGAATATCGATTATGAAAAAGCCAAATCGAGATGAAATGGTAACTCCTCTGCTCCCATCAGTTGTGACCATCAAATCTAGGACTAGAAAATACTCAGGTCTGATAAGAACCAGAATTTTTTAGGGTTGTTTTGTTTTAAAAGACTTAACTTATACATGATGACTTATACAATAAATCGATTATCAAAACTCTTCTCAACTATTTATCTGTCAACTTATCAACACGGACTCCAACAACAACCAATAATGTGATTAATTTTCCTGCAAACAATCGTTTGTTCAGATCACGAGCCAATGTTTTTAATGACGAAACAACTTTATAATCCACAAACTGTTTCACTGCAGCCACTAACAATCAAGCTTTAATCAAGTTTAACGACCATTTTAAAATAAGAAAGCATCCACACTTCTGTACATACAAACTGCATAATGCTTGTAAATATCTGGACGAACCATCTCAATTAAAATCGGTTGGTTAAATGCTCGTAGGCTGCGGATGTTTGGCTCTCTGCAGTGTGTAAAAGCACAAATAAATATACACATTTTCCCTCCTCTTCCTCTCACACACTTTCTCAGTTCACCACCAAAAACACCCTCCAGAAGAGGAGAAAGAGTGTGTATGTGTGTGTGTGTGTGTGTGTGTGTGTGTGTGTGTGTGTGTGCTGGAGTCCTAAGAAGTATACAAAGATCATTTACAGTACACCATCCACCGCCAAGAGGAAGAATACCTGTAAATGACTTGTATCCAGGTAAATATGTGACATCCAGTCCATCCCTGCTGAAATCTCTCTCTGAAAATACAGTCACGCTACATAAATCATCTTTAGCTTAAGTCACGGGAGGAATGGTGGGTTAAGCCAGGTCAAAGGTCACTGTCTGACTGACAGGAGGACAAAAGTGAAAGAGAGGTGGATAAACTGGACAACGAGAATTCCTGTTGACAGAGATTCTAATCAGCCCCAGCTGTGACACCCGGCACCACTAAACCAAACTGGACCTGCTCAGCTTACAAAAACCAGCGGGTTTCTGGATCCTGCACCTGCATGACTTCAAAATATCTCTGACATTTTTATTTCCATAATCGTCATAACAGGAGCATAATTTTTAGTCACTTGTAGATATTTATAGAGTGACTGGTGACAGTCTGTTAAATGCCAGTGGTTGTTTCCTTTTCTTGGTTTCTTGACTTTATAAATAGAATCTGGCAGGTTTGTAGTTTTTGCCAAACAAAATAAATAAATGAGCTGAAAATGAGAATAAATCTTTATTTGCATCCCTTCCGTTTTGCCATCATTAAAAAAAAACCTGTGTGTGAACAGCTTTTCTACTGTATTGTCTGTCAGTCAACCGGGACCGGAAAGAAGCACCGGTAAAAACCACTAACAGGCTGAGCTCTGTAATGGAACAGGTGTTTGCTGTAGCCATGGCACTGCGCCCGGGAAAGTTATGTTGTGCAGCTTCGGGCTATAACACACTCACAGCTTATTACTTTAGGCAAATAAGGGCAGCCCAAAAGTACACATGAAAACGGGACACACGTACACGTGCACGCACGCGCGCGCGCGCACACACACACACACACACAGCTCAGACTGAAAGAGGAAGATGCACCAACCGTCGCCTTGATGGGGACGTACAGCACCGGTCTGTCCGGAGAGCCGTTCTTGCTGTCCTGCAGGGTCCCAATCTGGAAGCCCTTGGACTTGACCCAGAATTTGAATTTGGCGTTGATGTGGTTGCTGCTTTTCTCGTGCAGGAACACTCCGTTGCTGTTCTCCTCGTCCCCCTGGAGCAGGGTCTGGAGGATTTTGTTGTATTTGCGCCGGGTCACGGTCTTGGTCTTCCCGGAGTCCCCGTACGTCCGCAGGCACCAGTCCTGAAATTCACCGAACATCTCCGCCCCTCCGGCCGCCGCCTCGGACGCCGGAACACCGCCGCTGTAGCTGCTGGGACTCCGGCTCCTCTGCTGGTTCTGGTGCTGGTGGTTGGTGGTGGTGGAGGTGGTCACCATTTCCGCCACACTGCTGGCTTTTCTCGTTGTCATGATTGAGCGAGGTGCACTTTGTTTAAACAAGAAAGAGTCTCAGACACAGACCTCCTGTGTGTCCGTTCAAATTCGCCAGAATTCGGTTCGGTTCGGTTGGCCAAGCGAACGTCGCCGAAACCACAGGACGAACGGCGGCTTTCTGGTTTTTTTCCCACCAGGGGCGAAATCTGTGCGAACCTACAAAAATTTGGTGAAAAATAAATTTTCAAAAAATCAACCAAATCTTGAAATTTTCTCCAAACCTCTGAGCCGATCGGTCCAAACCTTTAACTCTCCTCCATTCCTCCAGAAAAAAAACAACCTCGCCTCAAAGTCCCATTCGTTTTTTAAATTAACGTCTCAAAATAACCGTTTGGATCCCTCCTCCTCCTTCCTCCTCAGATATTACGCACCAGTGGATCGTGTGCGAAGACGCCGAAAGAGCAGAAGAATAAGCGCTCTCTGGGACGCCGAAACTGCCGAGATTAACTCCAAAGCAGCCCCCGCCTGGATGCAATTCCGGCAGGAACAATGAGACACAGGAGCGGACCGGGAGGCACGGAGGGAGGGGGGTGGACCGGCCGGACGGGCGGTGCAAATTGGAGCGATGTGCCCTCCTCAGACACACCTGTTAGCAGCGTGGGTCGGTCGGCCTGTCCCGTGGGGGATGTCGGTCACAGCCTCCCCTCCCGCCTCCTCTTCCTTCTCTGAGGGAGGAAAGAGAGAATGGAGATGCACGGCTCGCTGTCCTCACCTGATTTTCTTTTAAAACGAGCAGTTGTGAGAACAGACGGCTTTCTCCCGGTTCGTCTGTCGGGTCTCCATCACCGCCGAGCCGACGCAGCGCACGGTTGTCAGAAGGAAACGACGCGCGGTGAAATTAGCGGACTGCTTTGGCTGATTAACGGCCTTTGAACTGAAAAATATCCGTCCGTTCCCGTTGTTCTCTTTGTCGCCTTTTCCGTTTCTTCCTCCTCCTCCGGGCTGATGGGAGACAACCGGACACCTGTTTGAATCCTGTTTGTCTTTCCTTCTCTGGCACCTTAAAGCGCACCGCTACGCCTCATTTCCTCCCTCCTCAAATAAACCATCCGGTACATCGTACCATATCGCTTCCCCAGCAGCAGCAGCAGAAGCCCGAGTCCTAAATACATACAAATACACCGCTGCGACACACGACCGGTCCCGCCTGTAGAGCCGGCCTGAGTTAACGGGACATGAGGCCGCGGCTCCGGCTTAAAAAGCAGGAAGTGTCCAAAAATGACCAGAACGCGCCGCGTGCTGCTGCCACACGGTCCGCAGATGTCAACAGGGGGTGTAAACACCCTGAAGTGAGGACAAGTGAGAATATGACCCAAAATGTTCCGAAAAACATATAATACTTATAGTTTAAGAAGAAGAAAGGAAAGGAAGGGAAGGAAAAAACAACACCAGCATGAAAGAAGTTTGGCCTCTAACAGGACTGGTCTCATCTATTATTTATCACATTTTCCATAATAATATCTGATCACACTCTTGTTTCACTCCATCCAAATATTTAGATGATTAAAAAGGATATTTTTCATTATGGGACCTTAACCTGGTGCCAAGAAGCTGATAAATAAGAGCAGGTGGTGGATTTATTTGGTGTCCAATAAGAACATCTCAGATCAAGCAGATCTCACATCAGGGACCTTTCCTCCTTTGAGAAGCTGAGAACATCTGTTCTGTTTATTTAAAATCTCTATTGGAGCTCCACATGTGGTCTGTTTGGAAATTCAATAAAGTTTGGGAGGACAGAGACGGCACTCACCTCGAGTCACTTACTGTAAATCTTGGTGCAGTCATAGACATCAGGCTACTACTATTATAAAATCTATAAAGAATTAAAGGCTTCGTCTCTCAGCTGGACTTAGAAAAACCTATGTGTTCTCAACGTGTTGGTTCTCAGGGTGTTTCGGATCTGGCGTTCCGAACCATGCAGACCTCTCCTTGTTTATCTTGTTTTAATGCCACTTGATATGTTAAAAGGTGATAAACAAATCTGTTGCCTCTTACTTTAAAACACAACAAAGCAAAAGCAACTGAGATCAGCCCTCTGCTTCCCATCATGTCTGATTTTCTTTTATTGATTAAAACTTTTCAGTAATGAAAACCTTTAAGAGGAGGTTTTATCCCAAAGTGCTTTTACGTTTGGGTAATGCAGCCGTGACGGGGTATTTGTCAAACCCAAACAAGAAGTGGATCATGAGAGTTTGGGATCCAGCCTGAGGAAAACACATTGCACTGGACCTGGACTGATTGACGTTTTCCTTTAGCTTGTTTTGCAGTGAAATGTTTTGGCTTCGTCCACAACTTTTAATTTGATCTTCGTTGCCTCCGTTTGTATTTCTGTATTAGATTATGATAGATTATCTAATTAAAGCACATCTTCTGTGCGGACGATTCCCAGCCGAGGTGTCTAATAGTAATCTAACCTCCACCCGACAGTCAGGCGCGACCTTGAAATCAGTGGAGCGAGGGGAGGGACAGAAAGGCCAGTAACCCTCTGCAGAAACAGCCACAGTGCACACATCAAAATAAGGAAGCTGGCACCAACCCAGTCGGCTGAAAACACTCCCCCCAACGCAGCATCCTCCACCGGCCTTAAAGAGGAACACCACTGCCTGACAGTTCACACCACCTTCCTCCTGCAGACTGACTCTTAGTTAACTCTACCAGCTTGTTTGAGTCTCGATGGTATAGTTATACAGTGGATATCTCAGAGAGCATTAGGCAACTCATGGAAATTAAAACTCTGAGTCTTTTTGATTCAGTGAGTTAGTTAATGTTTATATTAGTAACAGGCTGAACATTATTTGTTATTGTCCGTGTGTCAGAGTCCTTTAATAATAATAATATAAGCTCTGTGTGTGATATGACATGAACCTGAATGCAGCTCAAGACAGCTGTCTCTTTGTCTCTTTGTCCAACGTGAAGCTGCTTTACTGAGACAGAGGAAGGGGATATGTGGACGCTCGCTTGTTGTCAGTGTATCAACAGGATCGAGATCATCTACAGTACAGCAGGAGAGCACTGTTAGTGCCTCTCCACCCTCTACATGGAGAGTGTGAGCTCTTCACCTCTGGACGACAGTTTAGAGAAACAAAGGTTTGAGTAATACTTTTATCTCTCGTATCAAACTGTTGAGCGCTCATGATGAGTCAGATGATGACAGTGGTCAAAAAAGTGGTGAGTGAGCAAGCAACAGGACATGTGGACAGGAGGAGCCAGAAATCCAAATCAAACCACCCGCTCTAAGATTACTGCCATACTTGTTCTACCCACTGAGCTGCAGCCACAGCATCATCTGCCTGTCAGTTTTATGTTTGTTCATCAGTCCAGCCTGTGGGTCCTTATGAGTGGGAGGAAGTGCATGGATCTTCATATGCATTTACACCGTTTCTGCTCACAGATACGTGAGTGTACATCTCTGTGTCAGCGTGTGTGTGTGTGTGTGTGCATGTTCAGTGTAGTGTATTCACTAACCTGAATTATGAGCAGACAGGGCAGGGGGAGTGCAGCAGCTTCACTCTGTGGGCTGAGGCTTCCAGTCATCATCTTCCACACAGAACTCAGTCAGACACCGGCTTCTGGAAGGAAAAAACAACAACAACAACAACAAATTACGTGAGCAGACACGTTTACACTGATCGTAAACTCGAGTTATAGATGGTTTGCTGAAATTAGCTGCTCTATGTCTGAGCCATTGTACAGAGACTATGATTGAACGTCTTTACTGACAAACATTTTACCTTTTGAAAAGCACTTTTTTCTTTTCTTTCTTTTGCCATTAATTAGTTTGTTGTGTTTATGTTGTTGGGTTTTTTTGTGTTGTCATTCTGATTAAAATGTTCTTTCGTAAACAGCTTCCAGCTGGAGAAAACTGATGTGTCTCTATGTGAAACTCTTCTGCCATTTTTTTCCCACCATGCATTGCTTACTTGGTTGTTATTGCTTTTAAAAGAAACACAGCGGGAGTAAAAATGATTCTCTCATGTTTTATCACGTACAAACACACACTGACAACCACCTGAAACAGTCGGTTCCATTAGTTTCCTCCTATCAGCCTGAATATCACAGGGATTCTCAGCGTCGCTCATCAGCAGCAGAATTTACTGTTGGTTATTCAAGGTAACTGGTTTCACAAAATAAAAACAAACTGCTGTAACGTTTAAGTCCATGGTTGACAAAATGATTATATTGGGATCAGCTCCATTCAACAGGGCCATCAGCTCTGAATAATCTTTGCAGCATAGCAGATATTTAGTTAGGAGGCGTCTTTCAGGAGCAGGATGAGAATAAAATTAAATACAAAATATTTTTAGAGAATTTGCACAAAAGTCTCTGGCTCTTTTGAAACTTTCCAGAAAAAAAATAATAATGAAGGAAATAGTGTCCATCTGAGGATCTGGAGAAAAAAAAACATTACAGACCTTTTCTGAATCAGTCAGAAATTTTGTTAAAACTCAGGAGCTGAGAAGTTTTGAAAATACTGGTTGGGATCTGGCTGCTTTTCATGAGACCCAGCACCTTGAATCTTGCTTTTCAAATAAAACTGTTTGGTGACTGAGGTTATATAAGAAAGAGCTATTAAATAACTCAGATCAGGGACAAAAGCACTTATTTTCCTGTGCTAACAGCAGCTGCTGTTAGATATTTGGTGATTTACTGCATTTGTGAAAATTACAACATATTATACCTCTCATACCTGCTGGGCTCCCTCGAATATTGAGACATTTATTCCCATGTTTTTCCATGAACCCACAGCATTGAAATATCTCTTATATTTTCAACACAAAGTGGAAACAGTGCGTACCTCTGTACTGCTGCATTGTCCTGGTGATCTGGTGCAGACAGTTGTCTTATAATGGGACAGAAGATATAAATATATAAGTGTGTGTGTGTGTGGACTCTTTGTTCTCAGCTAGTTCTGTCTTTTATGGGTGTGTTTATGTGTTCACATTCATAAAGGTGGGTTGCTGTGTATGAGGGCTGTTATAGTGGCTCCTTGGAGAACATGTGGTGTCAACACACTCTCTCTCTCACACACACACACAGCAGCTAAAACACAACCGCCCCTGTTGGTCTCCAGAGAAGTGTTATAGAGAGACAAAGAGAACAGAGAACAACAGACCACAGAAAACGGCAAACTGCAGACGTATCGTGGTTAAAACACAAACAGCGGCTGAACATAATAACACAAACACCAGTATAGTACGATGCATCTAGCAGAACGACACAAGCTGCCTCAGGAATGAATCCTCTGCTCTAACACAGATTCAAGAGAGACCAGAACTTCAGCTCCCTCAACACAAGAGTCAAGCAGGAGGACGTCACAGGCACAAAACCCCATCACATGCTGTTGATCGACAGGTTACCTCTTTTGGGACGTAAGGCCCCACCTGCCACAAGGTGCAACCAGCAGCTAGCTGCACCTCTCCCCATCTCTCAGCCTTCACTGTCCTTCACCAGGCAGCCTGAGGTCTTGTCAACAACATAAAAGGGTTTTTAAAAAATAATAATCTCAGGATAAAACCTTTTTCTTATTAACATGTCTGTGACATTAAAAACTTTAGGAGCCATTTTCATTGCAAGAGAACACGAAGCCGTGCTAGGCTTGAAGAAACAAACATAGTTTGAGTTTATATTTTAGAGTAAAAGTTTTGTCCAAAACTTAATGATGAAGACCTGGATGTTCTTTGGAGGAGAAGATTTCCACCAAAATTAAAAGCAAAAAATGAGAAGTTTTAATCTTCTCTGCTACATAAGATTTGTTGTTTAAACAGACGGGACAGGCCTTTTTCACAGCACACATGTTGACATGTCACAGTAGTAAAAGCACAGGTGCTGGATCTTTAAATTAAAATCCTGTCTAGTGTAACCCGACATCATTTGTTTCCACTTTGAGATAGATCGTTAAAATTTTGGTTACCTAATTTTCTCCTGAAGACACATACAGGTCGCCGGTCCCTACCCTCGCATATAACGGACAGGAGAAGCAGGCACACTGGACCCTCGTCGTCATGGTAACAACAATAAACGTGGTTAAGGTTGAGGAATGTCAGGTACACCTGCTGCTGGAACGCTCCTATGGGTCGTATCCGAGGGGAGGGACGTGCGACCTAGATGGTGGTTTAGGTTGAAGGACTTGTTGCTCCTCTAACATGTTTTCACTGTATGACTGTAATTATCACAAAAAAGAGGGACACAAAGAAAAACACTTCAGATTTCCTTTTATCATTTTTACCAAAAAAAAAAAACATTTTACTGTCTCATCCAAAAATAAGATTTGACTCTAAAGCACACATCTCTGGATAAATGTGTTATTTTAAATGTTTTCAAAAGTCATGTGGAGAGAAAATAGAGCTTTGTGTGTGTGTTTTTCAAAGACAACTGAAGTTGAACTGAGTTCAAACTGGGCCGTTATGTTTGTGTCTGTGTGCCTTATCTGAAGGCCCCTGGCTTTCCCCGTAGGAATAAGGCGATGGAGGGAAAAAAAGAGAAACTCGACCGAGAGCATGAAAATAACCTTCCACCATGGGAAGTGAAAGTGTATTTCAAAACACTCTCGTCTCTCCTCCCGCTCCCCCCTTTTTTTTCTCTCTCTCTCTCTGTGCCGTTGTCCAGGGGGCCAACGTTTGCCCATCGAAGGCAGATGGTGGGAAACCAAGAGTTGTTTGAGGAGAACTGCAAGCAACACAACAACTTAAGAAATTAACAAGATTGTTAAAAATCAGGAGTTTAAAGATTAAGGAATTGTAACAAACAACTTCCACGGCTGAGCAGCAAAGTTGTTTTTAAAGCCTGTTCACTCATTAGTTCTAAATTTAAGGATAAGAGATCAACAGTACTCAGTATTCTGCCCTTTGAATAAAGGCTACGATAAAACGCATTGAAAAATGTAAAGCAGCCTATAAAAACTCAAAGCTAACTTTATTTAGTGCATGCAAGAACAGTCACATCTTAATATAAGTTTATAGTATGTGGCAGCAAACATATATACACATGCTGACATTTTTAATACATGAAAAGAACTGATCATTTTTACTGTATATTAAAGCTCTAATATGTGACAATGACAATACATTCTACATACAGTATGTAATTAAATAAATTAAAGCTCTGTGTATGGAGATATATTTGTGGTGAATGAGTGGATTCACCATGAAGCAGTTGGTGGGACTGTAGACTCTGCTCATGTACAGTAACCTTTACGATCATCACAGTTTTGGCTTCAGATATTGTAACGGGAATATTTCGGCCGGGTTTTGCTTTCTGTCCGTCCAGTTTTATCCACCCTGGGCAGGTTTTGGTGTCCAAGGCTGTCCTGGGGTTGGGCCTCTTGGATTTCCTTCTCTGTGAAACTGTCCTGTTCTTCTTTTTCTTCCTCTTTCTCCTCTACTGTTTGACACACACACAACCCATGAGTGTTGAAATATCCACTGACACTTGCTGAGGCCCTGTAGAGGTCGGGGGACCGTCCCAAACCAGGATGAAGCTAAACTGTGGTTTGAAATCAGTGCCGTGCTCAAGACCTTGTTCTGCACTAAAACGCAGAGAAAGGTTTTTCACTCCCATTGCTCGTCTCTGACATCAGATTCAAACCATTAACCCTATTCAGGCCTCCACTGAACCCTGCAACAGCTGCTACTACTAATAGTACTACTACTACGACTCTGTGGTGGCTTCAGCCATCCTGTATGGTGTAGCCTGCTGGAGCAGCAGCATAACCGAGAAGGAGAGGA
>JBBMJY010000012.1:23850154-23860659 GCA_037833715.1 Toxotes lorentzi
CTGGCTGTAATCTTGCTGTTGCTAAATGCAATTTCCCCACTGAGGGACTAATAAAGGATTTCTTATTCTTATTCTTACACACACAAATTTACAATGAAATCTGGAAAATTTATAGAAGCAGCAAAAGATAATGTGGGACAAATAAATTAGACCTAATACTGTTTAAAACACCTTATTTTTTATTTTAATTTTAATGAACCAGTGCCACACACCACAGCATTTAGAGCCCAGACTAATCTGCAATGCCTGTCATTAGATGAGCCCTTAAAAAATGTAAATCTCAGCCATAAAACATATACAAAAAAAACAAAACACCAGATCATTCATCATAAATTACACTTTTAAATGATCCCAGTCGTGACCTGATTTGAGGTTTGTGGGTAAAGAGTCCCACATGTTTGTCCCGACCTGAAGAAGCCTTCTGTCCCAATGAGGATTCACTAAAGGGGGACCTTCCAGTTCTCAGTGGACTCATCTCGTGTTACTGAGCCAGAAACCCTGGGAGGAACCACCATTGATCACCGAGCACCTGAGGAGCCTTGTTATTTAGACATTTAAAGATGAGTTAAATATTAATATTTAATGAAATGATCAAAACATAACATATTTAATTTGAAAATTAAAACATGGCAGGGATTTGATCTTAGTTTCCATTTGTCCAAAGGTTTAATTGCTCGATTGCTTATCATTGTAAGAATAGTTAAATCTGTTCCACAACACAATTCTGATAAGTCACTTATATATAAAGTGAACCAAGAACAGAATCCTGAGGGATTCCTGTGCTACTCTCTAAAAAGATGTTTCCTGTGTTTATTAACGATAACACACTGTTCAGTGTTAGAAAGGTGGGATTTGACCCACTGTAGAGTTTTATCAGAAAAGTTAAATTTGGAAAGTTTAGAAAATGAGAATCTCATGGTTCAATGTGTCAAATGTCTTTTTAAGATCCAGAAAAACACCAACCACTTCATCTTTATCAGACGATCTATAAAAAGGCAATTAGCACTTTCTGCAGAATAATTAGGACGGAAGCCAAACTGTAATGGATGGAAATCGATTCCAGATACTTCGTTAGCTGCTGAGCTACAGCTTTTTCCAAGTATCTCAGGTAGGATACTAACTGACCTGTAGTTGCATGTCTGATCAACCACAAACACAAAAAACTTTTTTTTTGTCCTGTTCTGAAACAAGTCTGTCAAATACGTCTATATATAATAGGTTCTAGCTTCATCTTTAGCATACAGACAGGAGAGTGGTCTGGATTTTCCCACCAAAACGTCAAACTAGTCACTGCCTGTATTTTAGGGAGGGGACAGATTGACCCCAGACCCAGACAACATTATTTATTGCCCTTTGTTGGTAATGTTTCTGGCCTTTGGTACAGTCAGAAATAGTTGTGCTGTCCTCCGCTCATGAAGAGAGGACAGTGGTGAAGGGTGAGATGAGCACAGCCCAGCCTCTCTCTCAGCCCTGCTCCTTTTCTGCTGCATCCATGGAAAAAAAAAACCCTCATTTTGACCCAGCAATGACCAAACAACACCCCTATCCACACACACACACACACACGCCTCCAGACACACACACACAGAGCAATGCAGCCATACGACTGTAAGCCTAAATGAACATTCACCCTGAACACAAATGCATATGTGCTCACTCTCGTGCACAAAAACATGTGTGTGTATGCATGAGTGTACAACATCGCTGGGAATGATTTTATGCACACGGTTTAATGCACATATATGTGAATGTACACACACAAAATACACAAACAAGGACTGAAAAGCCAAATCAGTGAGGCCCACCTCAACACACATATATGGACACGAAAACACACACACACACACACACACACACACACACACACACACACACACACACACACACACTCACAGGGCCCTGGCTGCCTCGCCTGCTCGGCTGGCTGGATCTCTCAGTTGCCATGGTGCCAGTCAGCTGGAGGGAGTGCGAGTGGGCGTGAGGAGGAGGTCTGCTGCTGACTCCTGGCTGGACACACACACACACACACACACACACAGAGTACAAAAACGCACAAAAGTACACACATGCAGATCAAGGCATACACATACAGAGTGGCACAGTAATGTATGCAGATATATGAACAACACAGAGTCACATACATACATACACACACACACACACACACAAGAAATTCCGCAGATAAATAAGATGATAAAATGAAAATAATGGAAACATCCCTCTAAGTGAACAAAGCATTGATCCAACTGTACTTGTGAGAACCTTCACTGACTCCAGTCCAATCCATGAAGTCTAATCCTGACCTAAAACTAATCTCACGTAAACTCAGTAAAGTCTGTAAAGCCCTTGTATATGCTAGAAATGACAAAAACACAACTTGTACCTGTAAACACACTTTAGTGATCAGACAACATCAAGCGCTGTCTTCCAGTTCTCTAATTATACACGTGTCAGTTACAAATGACAGGTGTATAATAATGTGTTGCTCCTGCAATGTCTGCATATAATTTGCAGTATGGACTAACAGTTACCTGCACATCACAAGGCCATGAAATGATGGAGTTAAACCAAAAATAGAAGAACTGCAACCAACTATTTCATCGCCAAATAACCGGCCGTTTATCTTGATTAACAGATTGATCAATTAAGACTTTTGATCAATCTTGACCATGCTGACATCTTCAGATAACTTGCTTTGTCTGACCAACAGCCCAAAACCCAAAGACGTTCCATTTACTATCATGAAAGACAATTTTCACATTGTAGAGGAGAACTTTTGGTACTTTAGCTTTTAAAAAATGACTTAAACAATTAAACAATCAATCCTGTCGACTGACTAATATATTGATCAACATACGGTTCCTTCAGACCAAATACCGATCACCTTCTTGGCGCGAATTCGGACGCTGGACTGTTTTTGTAGTCTGTCGCAATCCACCAATATCCGCCCTCAACAGCCAATGGGAAAGCTGCTTCCGGAAAAGAACAGCGGCTTACCTCCACAGATAACACACACCTGA
The DNA here is from genome assembly GCA_037833715.1 of Toxotes lorentzi. Taxonomy (NCBI): domain Eukaryota; kingdom Metazoa; phylum Chordata; class Actinopteri; family Toxotidae; genus Toxotes; species Toxotes lorentzi. The sequence continues at coordinate 23,853,175 of JBBMJY010000012.1, forward strand.
GCAACGGTTACCAACGTTTACCATGAGCGAAACGACCACTGCTGCTGCCTAAAGCCGACTGTGCTAATGTTTGCGCTAACTGTGGAAGGCAGCTAACGCTAGTGCTAACTCGGCTCGTAGTAAAGTACAACCAACAGGTGGAATCAAGCAACAGGCACAGGTGTTCGGGACTTACCTGGTTATCCTACGGTCGCGCTGATTTCTCTCCAGGTCCTCTCCTTTTGTTCTGTCTCTGTCATTTACAGAAGCTGCGTCCTGCGGCTCGGGATTCCCACAAACGGCGACGGTAAGTTTACCCTCCATATTTGAAAGTCGGTGACGTCAGGGGAATCTCAACGCTGATAGGCTTTGCGTTAACCGCGTCACGCGAACTTGTCGAATTCGCGCCTATTTGCGTCCTTGCATTGACGTATGTAGCTGTGCCGCGGGAAAACGTGGCTTCGCGTGGTCTGAACGCACGAGCCGGAAACAGAAACTTTCAGTGTGTGTGTGTGTGTGTGTGTTCAGACATTACCTTCTCATCTCTCACTCATGATGCTTGTTATTATTATTTCTTGTTTTATTGGGAGCTTTTCCAGCTCAGTTATTTCAGCTAGGTTTTCATTCACTGGACTCGATATGGCACTGCCAGTTGCCATTTTGTCTGGAATAAATATTTAATTTGGGGTCTAAAACCTTTATGTCTTAAGTAAATAAAACATGTGAACATGTATTAACATATCTTTCTTCACAGGCACAGAAAATGAAAAACAAACACGGTTATCACTTCATCGCTTCAGTAATTCATTCATAAAAATAACATTCATAAAACTGACCCCAGTGTGGTAAGAAATCATATCCAGAAGAAAATGTAATTTACTTATTTCAAACTGTGCAGACTGAATTAAAGATTGGACTCTAAATGCAATTTGAGTAAATTTGTTTAAATGCGTACATGTGCATGTTATAGAGACTTTACGTGTTAGCTGCATCCGCACACAGACACTGTATACCATACATGTTCCAAGGTAAAACACAAACTGACAGAGATACACTGGGATCCTGCTGTCCCCGGCCAACAGGCTTTGATAGGCTGACATTAGAGGTCAGAGGTCACAGTGAGGAAATAGGAACTGATCTGTCACACCATCACACTGACGATCTCTCCCACTGACAGACCTGTCTGTAATTCATGATGAGAAAAGAGAGAGATGACTCAGTGCTGCAGCACTTACATCGCTGACACACCAAATTGTTTTTGGTTATTAAAAAGTTTAAAATTTTTGAATATTAAAGGTAAATTGTAATGAAAGAAATAAAACAATACATCAAAACTCCAGGTCAGTAACAGACAATGAAGGAACCACAAACCTTCTTTACATTTGTCGTAAACTATGACTCATTACATTTCAGTCAATAAACAATGGCTGCTGGTTACTATTCCCTGATAGAATTTAGAAATTTTGAAATGATTTTCATGTTTAACTTTTTTATTCACTGATTCAACTGTTGATACAACTGTTGTCTTTATAAGATGTGATTTCTTTTTTGGTGTTGATTATATTTTTGACTCTGTCTTCTTTCTAAGAAAGTGAATTATTGTTTGTTTTATCAAATATTCATATTTTTCACATCTCTGGATGTTCCTATTACTACCCCCACGATAAGAGGGTCACATTGTATGGTAATGTATGAGAGGCACAACATGTAAAAGACGGTAATGTAGTTTCATTAACGCGACACACTTCAACACACAGGAACAGAAATGAGCTGCTGCTAATTAATCAATGAAAAAGCTCTTGACCACTGAGCTCGAAAAGTGATAGAAAAAGGGTTTTTTATATATATAAAGACAATTGCTGTACATTACAAACATATCAAAGAGAATGAATGTGTTTCCTAAAAAACATACATACAGTATTTACTGGAAGAATTTAATATCACTTTAGTATTTCTTTCTGTGTACTATAACTAACAACATAAGATTTTTTTCTCTTTCTTGTGCTGAAAAGTGTTCATGGATCCCCTCATTGTTCAGTCCTCGGACATGTTAGTGCGTCTTTGATAACTTCGGATAAGACTAACAGTATGTACGTATGTGATCTGGATCATGAGCTTAATCAGTTCAGAGAAAGACAAACCACAGCCATCTGGTTACGTTCAGATAAACCCATTCCATTTCTTTATGTGGTCCACAGCTTGGTCTACACACACTCAGTACAGCCCACACAGCTTTCAGAACATGTAACAGCTCTCAAATAAAAACCTAAAATCCCAGGAAAGGCGTTGGTCTCTGGGGAATGAAGAGGAGAAATGTTCTGTGTACTTTTCATGTCATGTTTAGAAGGTTTTCTCACATGAATGATGGTGTAAACCTACAATCTCTACGCACAGTAAGCAGCTTTCAGATGCTGCGCTGCTTCTCCTTTGATACGATACACTTTTCAAATGTATCATGGCTTAAAAGTCCATGATTAAGCCATGTCTTCCCTTTCATTTGCATCTCTTTTTCATGACTGAAGTGTAGTAAAGTGGAGGAATCAATAAAAGCTGGTAGCTTTTAGCCAGATTCACCTGGTTGTTGAGAACGGATAAAGACTGTAATGGGAAACAGTAAATACATCCACAGAAAATATGTTAAATTAAAAGCTCTGAGGCTTTGAGATTTGGTTCTAATGTCGTTTATTGATGACACAACTTGTATCATTGGCTGAAAAAGACAGAAATCAGACTTAACTGATTGAACCTAAATGCAGAAATTGGACAATTTAGCCTTTAACCAGAAAGCTGGATATAGTTAGCTGCCATTGCTTCAGTTTATGTCCCACAGTTTAAGTCCTGCTGTGTTACACTCTGAGTTACTACCACTGCTGCACCGTCAAGGTGCTGGTTGTCCAGTAGTTAAAACAGGCATTTCTCTATATGCATTACATGATTCCTGCTGTACTGCAGCAGGACACACACACACACACACACACATATTAACATATTGCATACATTAATATGGCTCTTTGTCAGTTACACACATACACTCTCCCACAAACAGCCAGGCAGTGATGAGCTGGCGTATGTAAAGCATCTTTATTCATCCTGTGTGCACTGTTTTGCATTCAAGTGTGACCCCGGCTATTGGCAACACATACACACACTGAACTCCTAAATCACCTGCTAGTCCTCACTGTCCAGAAGTAAAAACTGAAATTCTCTCAAATGTGTGTGTGCACATTTCTTACAATTACCTACACGAACACACACAGATCCCCATGTACATACAGCACACACACGCACACACATATTAATGAGCCGCCGTATGTAAATCCTGTTTATTCACCCTATGGAGACTGCTTTGCGTTCATGAATGCAGGCGGCCGGTGAAGAGTGACTTCCAACCATTCCCTGCCTGCTGTCAACACACACCCGACATACAAGACCTCTACAAACACACACACACACGCAACATACAAGACCTCTACAAACACACACACACACGCAACATACAAGACCTCTACAAACACACACAAACACACACACTCCCGACATACAAGACCTCTACAAACACACACACACACACACGCAACATACAAGACCTCTACAAACACACACATACAGCACACTGTTAGTCTAAGGCTTATGTTTTTTCACAGCTCCACACTAAATGATCTGATTAAATAAAGTTACAAGAATCAGAAAAAACTTTAAGTTTCCAATTTTCCCCTCCTGCATGAATTGTCTGTCATTTGTCAGTCTTTGTTCCTGTGTCCGGGTCACTGTGTTTGAACGTTTCTCATAAATCGACAGCTCCCTCCAGTGGCCAGAGACATGATGTGGCTCAGTGGAAAATTTAAAATGTTGAGCTTCTTTTCATCTCAGTTTGTGTCACGTGTCGTTATTTCAGTGTGATTTCGTCTGATTTCATTCAGATCATGTGAAAAGGATTGCTTCAAGGTCTTCTGAGCACCGAGCTCCCCTGTTTTCCTTTCTTCTTTTAAAGGAATGATGCTTGGATGAAGAATGACTTGGCTCCCTTTAATGACATCATTGTGTAATCCCTCTCTGTTTGGTTCCTGCAGACACGGGAACAGCGAGTGTTTACATTCAAATGAAAATGAACAGGTCATTTTCTGGTTATTCATTCGGAGTTTGTATAAAACAATGTGTGGCTCAGACTGAAAGAGTATTAGTGTTTATGTTAGCGGGTTGTCTGCGAATACGTTAGCACCCTAGCTGACAGAGTGTCTCTCACACACACACACACACACACACAGTGGAAAGTATGCAGTCATTCAGAGGCACACACACTGAATCACAGCGGTATGTCATTGGCTTCAGGTCACAATTAACTGGGTCTTCTTTACAAATGAGGAACAGAATCAGGGAGCGATGAAGGGGGAGGCGGGTGGGGGGGGCAACAGTTTGAAACAAGCATCGTGGGTGGGTTAGAAACAGGTTTGATTATTAATGAGGAATTAATCTCTCTCACACACACATATACACACACACAAGCATTATTCTCCACAGGTGAAGGGAAGGCTGCAGGTTTCATGGTCAAATAACAGCAACATGAGGCTGTTAACAGGTGTGTGTTTGTGAAAGTGTGTACCTTTGTGTAAAGGCACAACCCCTTCCTCCCCACCAGGAGCTGCTGCTGTGTGCTGAGTGGGGGTGGGAGTGTGTGTTGGGAGGCATGGGGCGTTGGGCATTGGAGGGGGGATGGGGCTGCCTTGGGATAACGTTGTCCCTGAGTGTGTGTGTGTGTATGTGCGCGTGCCCACATGTTAGAGTGTGTGTATCCTTGGGACAGGCCCACCGTGGCTGAATCACAATGGGATGGGTATGGTTGCCAAGGTAACCTCATCAGCCCAAGCAACCGTGGCAACTGGTAGCTAAGTAACAGGAGCCCGGCAACAAAACGGAGAGGGGGGATTATATAGGTACCTCTGAAGAGGTGAATATGGGGTGATAAGTGTGTGTGTGTGTGTGTGTGTGTGTGTGTGTGTGTGTGTGTGTGTGTGTGTGTGTGTGTGTGTGTGTGTGTGTTTGAGGGGAAGGGAGGGGTGTCATTTAACTCAGGTTACATTCACATTCAGGTTCACTCACTTCAGATAATATTTACATTTACATTTATTCATCTGGAAGAAGCTTTTGTCTAAAACGACGCAGATCAAGGAGAAGCCTGCGACAGCAGTACAGAGCAGCTAAATACTTTACAAACTAAAGCTTTGTGTTACTTGGTTTCAAAAAAAAGGAGCTGAAGATAATTCACTTTTCTGTTTCCCATTCTTTCCTTTTTAACAACTTGAAGTCAACGTGGAATTATGGATCTGAAACATTTATCCGACAAAATCAGGAAACATTAATGCAACACAAGAAATAGCATAAAGCTGTCACGGACTGTGGACTGCGTTAAATCTTGTGGGGCACATGAGCTGGTTGCACAGGCGTCTGACGACTCTCCGACTTCACTCCAGCAGGTTGTGTTCTCTTTTTCAGATACACAGTTAGTCACTCACCTGTCAAACACACACGCTGCCAGGTCCACGTCTGAGACTGGTCAAAATGAGTGGCTTTATTTTATGTGACAAAAACTGGCCACACTGCTGCAGAAACAGCCAACCCAGAACACTGGTAGTGAAAAGCTGTTCTCCGTACAGGAAGCTGGAGGCAGAGTCAGGAGCAGCTGTGCTGACAGGTGAGGAAGAATATTAGTGTCTCTTATTTCTGCTTTCTACTCATTTCTACTACACACAGTGTTTTGTGTCACCTTTGTACAAACCCGTTAAACTCTCCCTCTTTCTGCATCTTTATGCACAAATAATTTAGGCTGGCGCCTTCCTCCAGGACTGAGGCAGCACCGGAGTGTGGGCCCAGATAACAACTTCTGTCTGGCCTGACCAAAAGCTGCGTGCCCCCCGGTCCTCCATAGACACACACACACACACACACACACACAGTCTATAATGTGTATACACTGACGGGAAGTGGAGCCTGTGGTGTGTGCATGTGTGTGTGTTGTGACACTGTCCCCTGAGTATTTGTTTGCGTAGGGGGCAGCTGTCTCACAGTTTGGGGGCAGGAAGACATTAATTACCATCAGCAGAGAGGGAAACCACTTTCTCAGTAAATCCACATGAGGAAGAACTGCATGAGCCGGGACAGGGCTTCGCTTATCGACAAGACACACACATGCATGTACAGGCACACACACAGAGACGCACTTACAACGCCTTCATGAACTTCACATTGTCATTTCCTTCCTCTCACTTTGTACGTGCAGGTGTGCCTCCTCTCCTCTACAGCAGAGGGTGGTCTAAACCAGGGTCTGCCTCATACTCCAAAGGAAAAATAACTGTGCTCTTTTACTGTTATATAGCACTGCTCACCCACAAATGAAAAGAATTAATATACTGCATATGTGCACACTGCAGTCAGTTGCACTAAACAGATTTTTGGTGCCATCACAGTAAAAAACGCTCAGTTTATTTCATGTTAAGGGTCTGAATTCAAACATCGCAGAGCACTTTCCTTTGTTTGTTTCCACATTCATTCACAGTCAGTGAACCAGCTCCAGGATTTTGCCTTGTGATGCTGATAAAGATTAGAGTCTTGTTCCTCTGGTTTTTGAATGTGGGAAAGAGACGATCAGGTGCATGACTTAGGTAGACGGGTGAAACGCAAGCAGTGTGTGAAGCAAAGGGAGATGTGGAGATCCAGAACGGGTACAAGGGTTTACACCGGGCACATAAAACAGTCCCAGATATCTTCATCACAATCACTGTTACACAATTGAATCAGACAAGAGAACAAAGGTCACATGTGCATGATAAAGTTTCCCTCACAACAGACAATTACAGGTCAAGAGAAAAAAATCTGGGTCAGTCTGTGGTGAAGTTGGTTAAAAAGTGAAAGGCATCTAGGTTACGCATAACTTTTATTTCAGTTACATGTCAGAGTGAAGTGAGACATAACTGCACAATCTGCTATAAACCTCAAACTTCTCAGCTTAAACCTACTCATCTTTTGATGCACACGTTCCAAAATCAGCACTAATGAGGAAGGAGTTATAGAGTTACATTCACTGACATATTGAGTTAAAGATTACAGCGGAGATCAGGAATTTACTTGCATTGAGCTAATACATTAAAATGATAAAGAGAAGATTATTGTGTTTTAAAGCTGTTTTTCAAAGCTGGTAATTCTGCTGCTGCTTCTGCTTGTAAAACGTGTCCAGCTACAATAACATTTTTAACATTAGAAAACTGTCAAATGTTAGCTTGAACACACACATGTTCACACACTCAGACACATGCACACGTTCACACACACACACGTTCACACACACGCACACACATGCAAGAACACATTTGTATTGTTTGACAGATGTGAGCTATTGGACTTCCCATAAACTTCCTCTTCCCTCTGTAGGTCCAACGGTAAAACACACACACACACACACACACACACACACACACACACACACACACACACACACACACACACACACACACA
>JBBMJY010000012.1:23860759-23874782 GCA_037833715.1 Toxotes lorentzi
AGCGGGAACACACACACACACACACACACACACACACACACACACACACACACACACACACACACACACACACACACTTATCTCAGGCCTTCAATCTCCTCTTTTTCCAAGCAGACTCTTTTCTCAAAAAGCCTGTGGTTATTCCTCATTGGGAAACACACACACACACACACACACACACACACACACACACACACACACACACAGCAATCTATATGTGTACTAAGAAACACACACAGGGTTGGAGATGGAGGATAAGCTTCTCATTTTAAAATTATTACCTGTCACATCTCATTTTAGATGTTAACACTGACTACATGATGAGATGGAAAGAGACCTCTGCAGATTTACACTTGGCAGAAACACAGAAACCTACCAGCTGGATTTTTTTTTGTTTGTTTGTTTGTTTTTTGTTTTTGTTTTTTGTTTTGCATGGTGGAAGAGTAATTTATGTCATACCACACCAAACCAGAGTAACACAGAATGGCTGGAAGCAGTGTGCAAATCAACATACTAATGCGTGTAACATAGTCAGCACCCATCATGGATCACACACTGTCAGAAAGACAAATATAGACTTTAGTCATTTAAGGACAAAGCTGGTCAATCTGTTTATGATTAACATCCTAAAGCAAGTGGCTGAGTATTTGACTATTACAGATGTCAAAAAAATCTAAGTTAGACTCAGCGTGTTGACTGTGTGAAGGAATATGTGACCTGATGCAGAGAGTTTCCACTGAGGGAACAACAAAGCTCAGCCATTTGTAGAATAACCTGTATTTTCCACAGGTGATTAACTGCACAGGATGTTTTGTTCAGCTTTCTGCTTGTTTCCACTTCACTTTTTCTGACTGGTAATACCTGTCTTTTGTTAGCTGCAGGGGACCGGAGCCGCCACAGGTTCTGTACCTTGCTCGAGGGCACATAAAAAGCTTTTATACAATGCAGCTTTATTGATTGATTTAATTCAGGGTAAAGTCACTGACAACAAGACAAACACATAATACGGCTGCGAGCTAAAGGCTAAAGAGGAAAAGTCAGGGGATCACTAAAGCCATTATGATTCACCCTCTGGGGACAACGACTGACAGGTCGACTTGCATCTCTTTGCCATGAGCTCCTGTTTGTTTTTTTTTTGGTTAAAAAACAAACAGGAGCTTATCAGATTAACAATAGTCCATTTGTGCATTTGTTGTCCTCACTAGCTTCAGAAACGGCGTGGCTATGCTGTGAATCTACCTCAGACCAGGGATCTGAACCAGTGTCCCCGTCTCTACCCCCCTGCTCCTGAATGCTCTGTCCTCAGCGTATTATGTCCCAATAGGAAAATTATTTCAATAACACTTTAATGTAACATCAGAAGAAAAAGTGACAAACTTCTGTGAAAATTCACAAGGAAACAAAATGCACAAATGCCATTCTTTGTATTTCTTTTTTTCTTTTTTTTTTAAACAAAAAACAGAAATTCAATATTGGAGAAAGCAGCAGAGAGAAGCACAGGAGATATTTATGCGAGAGAACATGCAGGAACATGCATGTGCTTCCTCACATGACATGGAGAGGAAGCATGAGGGGGAGGAGTAGTTGCAGGTTACTACCAGGAAGCAGCTACAGGTTTGTGTAGCTGAAGAGCCAAAATTCACGTGGCTGAGAAATATTTTACTGAAGTCACAGAAGGACATGCAAAGAAATGATATTTCATATTTCCTTCCTTTGGTTATGTTCTTATCCAGCTACAGGATGGAAGAAAATCCAAAATAGGAAAGTGAAGGAAAGAGGTGATGGCGACGCCTGTGTCTGAATCATGTTTCTTAAGGTATGTTTTATATTTTATGCAAAGGAAGTGGTGAAGTTAAGATCAGGGGAAGAGGGGAGAGGAGTGAGAGACCAATGAAGCTCAGAGATAAGAACACATCAAATAACCAGTTTATATTAGTTAACAAACTGGAGATAGTCCACTGTTACAACGTGCTCAGATTGGGTCATGACCGACTCCGTGAAGTTTAAAATAGCACTTTTTTATGAAGACGCACTTGTCAGGTTGTGTCTGGAAGGAAGGATGTGTTATAAACAGTGTTGGTTGTAAAGGTTATAGCCTACGACAGGATGTTAAACCAGATACAAGATTTCCTGAAGGGAAGAACTGTCGGTGGAACAAAGTCTGGGGTTACAGACACTGATAATCGAACGCCACAAGGAAGAGCTATACGTCTGATCTTGTACACGATTACAAATATAAGATATAATATATAAAGTGGGCCGGGGCAGACAGAAACATCACTACCTAGACCTAGACTGGGGCACAGGTAGTAAAGACCAATGTGTTTTTTGCTCATTATAGTATTGCATCTGAAATGTGGTCAGCTGGGCTCAGATATGACGTTTATGAATTCATTTCACAAGCAGCAAACTGTCACCTCTGGAATTCACTGAGAGCTTGGCATTTGCCTCCTTCTCAAACAAGCAATCTGTTTGGAATTTGGAATAAGAAGTACAGTAGCGAACATTAGACTCAGCGGAAATCCCATTAACACCTGATGTTACATCCGAATTGTGATGGTTAACATTTGTAAATCAAAATAACTGAACTTTATGAGGCTGTTAAACGGACCCGAGCTCGACACATCGTCATATAAGTCAGTTAATGTACAGTGTACATGATGCCACTGTACGAGTTTCTACCTTAAGGCAGTCAAACACTGACCCCGTCCAGTCTTCACAGACTCATCTATCAACACAGACCACACAATTGATCTGTTTTGGATTGAACACGGTGATTTTGGCTGAAAGGTGACACGTCTGCACCCTGATCCAGAACCACGGCACATGAAGAGAAGCTTCCAGGAGTAACACCAGATATCCTGATAACGTCGGCAGACTGCCACGAAACTGAGCACATTCCTGACAGTCAGACAGTCTGACTTCATTTTCATAGACATGAGAATATCCCATTGGGCCAGATCTCTTGGTTAAGTGCTGAGCTAATTGCTGTAAATGGCAGAAGGGTAGAAATGCTGAATGAGGACCAGTAGATACACGTACACCTGATTCGCTCAACCTTCTGAAATCCCCTCAGGGTTTTTATTTTTCAGTGTGTGGTATTTATCTCCATCAAGCCTTTCATCACCACTCATTTTGTCTACCTTTCAACTCTTACAACTGATAGTTGCTATTTCTTATTATCAGGCTGCCCCAACAAGTCTGTGATCCAGAGTGCTGCTGCTGCTCGTGTACTTCCCTGCATCCGTTTCCAGTAAAATCCAGAGGGGAATTTAAAATTCCTCCTCTACAGTGGAACCATTTACCAGTTCTGCCCCCCCCACGACTTCCCATGATGCACTGAGCTCCTCTTCTCCATCTGTACGCAGTCGTATCCCATCAGTGCTTGTTCCTCTCGTCTCGCTCTTCTCTTCTCTCTCATGATTATCATTATTATTACCATACATCTCTGTGTGGAACTTTCATTGTTCTATGTCCTCTCTGACTCATTAGCTGTTAATGCAGCTTTGTCTGCTCTGGGGTGAGAAAGGTCGACACGCTCTGTCTTGACTGGATATGAGTAAATATATATAAACATCCATTATCCTTCCTATTCAAATCAGTTCATTACATTATTATTCAAACCAAGAAACAACAGGACAGAATTAGATCGAACAAGTCTGAGTGAGGTTGGATGAACTTTCTCTCCTCATTTCACAGTTTTGATTAAAAGTTTCATCTTAATGACGAAGAAGAGGAGAAAGATTTCATTCACATCTCAGTTCACAAAAAACCACTTCCTTCATTTTCTCCTGAGGAAGAAATTCAGTGAGAAGTCTGAAAAAAAACACAGTGTGTGAGTGTTTTCTTCTTCTTCTGCATGTTTACTGGCAGATTTGAGTAGAAATGACTACAAAATATGTTTTCATGTTTAGCTTCAGTCATGGGGGCACTACACACACACACACACACACACACACACACACCTACACACACACCTACACACACACACACCTACACACACACACACCCTCAGCTGAAACACTCCATGCTGGCCTTGGCTCTCTCCATCTCATGCAGGAAGTTGTAAAACTGAGGGAGCGTCAACTCTGGAAGAGATGAAGGAAGAAAACAGGAAACAGTCACCAGAAAAAAACAGACTGAGATTCACTGAGTTATTTTCTGTTTTGCTGCAGAAGATCAGTAAAAACCTGTGTTTTATTTATCCTTTTCACACCGTGGTTTGTGCCAAACGTCACAGCGTCCAAATAAAAACGTGATAATGAAACCGTTGAGCTGCAGGTTTATCAGCCACACTGTCGGAGCTGGAAATCATCCAGGGCTCTGACCTGATCGCTAGATGCTAAGAGCCAATTACTCGGAAAACATCCCCTCCAGAATCTCAGTAACGTTGTTCGGAAACCCGTCTATTCGCCTGTAACTTTTCCAAAAGCAGAAACAGGAGTGGCAGCAGCTGAACGTCAGAGGAACGTGAAAGTAAATTATAGTCTCCATCTCAGGCTGGATTTTCTCTCCACTGCTTTTGCAAGCTGTGCATTCCTGATGATTACAAATATCTCTCTGCATGGGTTAGGCAACGCACCAGCAGATAGGGGCAGGGTAAAAAAAACTAAAGCACATATTTACATTTCAGTGCTATCAATCTGTGTTTGGGAGGAACCTGCAGACCTGAATAACTGATTCACCTTTACAACACAAAGTGCTGAACAGAAACAGAAACACTTCCAGTCCACACAGTGTTTCTATTTATCAGCATATTTCATTATGTTATTTTAACCCTGCTGCTGCTGCTTCACTCAGGATCTGACAGGGATGTGGTTCACGATTCTTACTTTCTCTTCATTTTATTGAGACCAAATACAATAAATGACATGAATGTAAAGAACATGTTGTCGGAGCTGTTTGTCAGTAACGGCACAAACTCACCCATGTAGATGTTTTCAGTGGAATTTCCCCTTCTGACCACCAGCTTCAACTGCAAGAGGACAAAGTGTGTGTTCAACAAAACTGAGCAGAGAGACATGTCACTGTGTGTGTGTGTGTGTGTGGGCTCAGTTGGCTGCAGGGTTTACAGAGCTGTCCTACCTGCAGAAAAATGTTGCCCACTTTCTGAATCTCACTGGTGCCGACTGTCACTGTGGGGGTCAGAAAACACATCATGACACTTCAATTCATACACACTGACCAATGAATCCACAAACAAAGATCAAACAATAATCCTGGACAGAGTGACTCTGCACCCACAGAGAACCATCACCAACTCTGTGGCTCTGCTGAACTTGTTTGCCTCTTTAAGCTCATTGTTTTGGTTTTTACTGTAAATTTACCGTATGGTTCAGTCTCACCACAACTATTTTCAACAAACAAGCTCCAACAGCCCACTGCACACAACCTGCTCAGCACCAAGCAGCAGCAGACACAGTCAGAGACCAGCCAGAGACCAGGAGGACATCTAGCTGCTAAAGAAACAGGTTTGAGTCTGTCAGGATGTGTGACCAATGCAGCTGTAAGATTTGATTGTTTTCTGTTTTAATTAAGCCGTTTTCCATCTATATTTTACTTCTGTTGATCTTTTTACCTGGATTAATTTGAGTTTTGGTTTATTTCATTATTTATCAGGATCGTACTTTTGCTCTGTTTTATTCTTATTCTTCAATCTTGCATTTGTAAACGCAACGTAATAAGCAAACAGCAACACACATTCTTTGTGTGTCTACACACTGGGTTAATAAAAAACACATTGTGTACTGTATCATATGGGCTTTCTTCCAGCTGGAGGGCGGATGCTGCAAAAACAGACTAGAAATTGTTAGAAGAAAATCCACCCAAAAAAAAACCATGCTCTGTTTATTCAATTTAAGGTGTTTTGAATTTCAGGCTACAACAAAATATACAACAAATCCAAGCACCGGGTTACTCATGCACTTTATTTACACTCAGTGCTGCATGAAGACGGTCCATGTGAAAAACAACATGTGCGACGAGCAGTGGCCATATTTGGCTCTGCAGCTCGTCACGTCTCCGCAGAGGCCCGACTGGATGCAGCTGAATCACTGTCAGCATGCAGAGACACGGCCTCTTTGTTTGGCTGGAGGTTTTGCATTTCAATTAACAGTCAAGTAAACTATGGTGGGGCGCAGCAAATCCGGGCACTCCCTGTTCACCTCCTCATAAACTGAAGCACATTGTGTTTAAATACAAAGATCAGCTCAACAATAGTTTAACATGATGCTAATGACTCTCCTGCCCGGTGTATTAGCATCTCTATCACCTGTGAGTCTTTCGAAGTCATTAGGTTGTGTGAATAAAGAATGAGGCCTGATAGAGACCCATCATCTCTACACATCTTAAATGAGACTGACTCCACCATGTTAGACTAGAGACTCATGGCCACGAATATGCAGTGTAACTTAGAGAGGAGAGCGGACTGCAGCCCTCCCAGTCTGCACAGAAATAAACCTACAGTAAACCTATAATTTCAAAAGCTAAATCTGATGTGGCTTTGGTTCGTCTTACCTCCAAACTTCCACTCCATGTCCACCAGCTGGTTGACCATCAGAGTCTGTCCAACAGCGAGTCTGGACAGTGCTGCATAGTGCTCCCCCCACTGCAAAACATAATTCAAAATGTGCTTGTGAAATGATTTCTGGTATAATAAGAAAGAATTTTATGGAACTTTAAAAGCGCAGAAAGAAACCGGTGCATGTGCATGGTCATTAGAGACAACTGGGTTTTCATCAAGGAAATGCCCCTTAACTGTATTATAAACAACAGTGCACAAGTAACATAAGGATTTTCTGTTGCTGTTGCATCTTATTGCATCTAAAAGTCTCAAATTAAAGTGTGAGGATTTTATGTAAAGGTACCTGCTGTGAAAAATGAGCCGTCTTGTCCTCGTTTAGTCCTGAGGAAACAACAGATACAGCAGGTTTGGTATCATTTACAAAATCTTTACGATGGTGAGTGAAAATACCGTGGGAACTTATTTTCAGCAGGACGCAGTGTCATAAGAGAACATCATCCAGCAGCTGTACTTAACCCCTGGTTTAAAATTGACCCTGTTAATGATCAGCTCGGAGATAAAGGACTCGGATGTGTACCTAAAGTCATGAGGTCTTCTTTGATCTGCTCGGCTGTCAGGTTTTTCTTCAGGGCTCCTGAGGAGAAAACAGGAGAATCACTGTCACAGAGACGGAAACTTTCATGCAGCTGCAGCTTCTCTGCAACTTTATAGCTGAATTTTCACAAGTGTCAGGTTTTCAGCGTTGTGGGAAATTTCAAAAGTTGTGTGTGTGTGTGTGTTGGGGGTTAAGGTTAGATATGCATCTGTACAGACGACTGCCTCAAAAAGAGGATGATTTACTGTAAATAGTCAGGTTGCACAATTAGTTTTGACCTTTTCCAGAGTTTTTCTGTTTAGTTTTGGTAGTTTCCCTCTGATCCCTGTTGATAACAAGCCTGTATTTTACTGTCTACTGGCTACACTGAAGAAAAAACAGCAAACATCAGGTTTTGGCATCAAGACTGAGGATTTTTTTTTCCAAGAGCCACAAGTTTGTACCAAAGCAGGATTTCTGTGTAACAGGGTTAAGTCAAACCTACTGTGCAGGGTCAGAGTTCATGCTGTAGTCTACACCACAGACAGGCCTTCTTCTCTAAAATGTAACTACGCATCAGGGCTACAGATGCTAGAGATATCACATGGAAATTACAAAAAAACTGTGATTGGTCGATATGGGCTGCTGGTGTTTCTTATGCTGGTAGAGATCGTTCCAGGTGAAATGACCTAAAGCGTTTCTGGAAGAAAGGTTCAGTTGTCTTGTGCAGCATGTACAGCGTACAATGTGCATTGTAAATGCGTCAGGCAGAGCTTTTTATCAAACTATCAGCCAGGAGCGACAGAATAAGAGTATGTCCCATAATGTTCAGCTGCTTCTTACAATGTGTTTGAAGACAGGGAGAAGTTAGTTTTCGGGTCAAGAGCAAGGTTTTATTCTGCTTAACGTAGGAAATCATTAACTGAGGTATAAAGCAGGACAGAGGAGGGTCAGAGGGGACATCAGCAACACAACTGAACCAGATTTACACATTATCTCAGCCTAACATCTGGGAATCACTGGATTTTTTCTGTTGAATAAAGGAGTTCAGCAGATGCATGGATGTGTGTTTCTCCCACCCTGCGGCACCAGGAGGATGCTCTTCATCAGGTTCCTCAGAGGGCCGGCGCTCATCCCATGTTCCCCTGCAAACTCAGTGAGCTGCTGCATGAACCTCTCCGTCTACACACACACACACAAATCCGTGCATTCATTTGCACACACACACAATAGGACAGGCAATGTTTCACCTCGGTTCAGTTATCAAGGCTAATCACTGAATCCAAAGTGCCATTAACATTAAAATCGTGTGTGAGTGTGTGTGCGTGTTTGTGTGTGTGTGCATGTGTGTGTGTGTTTGTGTGTGTGTGTGTGTGTGTGTGTTAATGCTCACCTCTTTAGGCTCCAGGAGGAACTGGAACAGAATTTCAATCAGACCACGAAACTGCTACAAAGAATTAAAAAAAACAAAACAAAAACACTTTACTGGAGAAAAATAAACTTAAATCGATTTTTCATGTCAAGAAATGTTGTGTTGATTTGTGTCTTTGACAGTTTGATGACAGACAGAAATGTGAGCAAGTGAAACCGTTCAATAAAAGTCAGTAAAGTGACCACTGGTTCATCAGTTGTCTCTCCGGGGTTCTTAAAGTTACTTTAATACTTTTTTACACGCTGAAGTAAAACAGCCTCTGTCAGATGTATGAGATAATTCAGTTCAGTTCTCAGGAACATGATGGGAACTGATGGTAGAGAAGAATTCAAGTTCTCAAAATGATTTTAAGGGAAAAATACGCAATTAATGAAAGAGAAGTGTAAATGAAACCGGTTCATTCATCCGTCCGTGCACAAGTATCTTCACTCTAATTACTTTCAGTAAGTTTTGGTACTTTAACTTGAGTAAACCTTTAATTGCATGACTTCTTCTTAGAGTATTTCTACTCTGTGGTCCTTCACTGGTTCACATGTCACATGATTCACAGCAGCGCTGTCAGCTGCTGCGTTTAACCGATCCGATCCCGATAATTCATCAATAAAAGCACAAAGGTTTCACAGGTGTTCGAAGGTGAGTGAAACAGAATAATATAACAGAATAATAATCCGGGAGCTGCGGTAAAAAGCGGCCGGATTTACCTGCTCGTTGAACTTGTTCAGGTTCTGGAAGTCTGTGCTGACTGAGTCCGGTAAAACATCTTTGGTGAAGTGAAGCTGCATCTTTATTTTCTATTTTTATTTGTTGAAATCTGCCGAATTTCGCAGAAAAGCCGTCAGAAGCTGCTCTGCTCGGTTTTGGAATCCTTTTCCGGGTTGTGCAATGCGCATGCGCAGAGCCTGTCTTTCACATGGAGAGACGTTAAAGGCGAAATACAAATATTTAATCATAAAAATGTGGTTTTAACGACAAAGAAGCCATGAAAACTGCCAGGTGTGAATTTAAGACGTTGTTTGTTTTACTCAAAATGTTTCCCAGAATTATTCAGATAAGATGGGACATTAAAAATATACATATCACTTAATTATAAACAAAAACATGGTTATTAGATAATTATAAAATAATATGCACATTGAAATGAGAGGTGCTGCAATTAAGTACAATTTAGAGGTAAGCTACTTGTACTCGAGTACTGATCAGTGGTCTAAAGTAACTAAGTACATTTACTTAAGTACTTGCATGAAGAGTAGAAATTGAAGGTAATTTACTTTTTACTTCACTGCGTTTATCTGACAGCTTTAGATTCTGAACTGCTGCTTAGGTAGATGCAGCTGCATTATAAACTATACTCGGAGGTTGAACCTGTAACACCAGCGGCTGTCAGGTAACTGTCGTCAGGTGAGTGCAGTGGAGCAGAAGCACGTTTGTCCTCATGAGGAAAGTGTAGGAGGGTCTGAGGGAAAACAGCGGAGGCTGCTGTGAACACGGATCACCTGCAGTTTCTGTTTAGCTACGCCGGGTTTCACCTCCCCGGGGGGAAAGGGAGTGTGTCTCACTGTTTCCTAATGAAACATGGTGAAGCGAGGTTGACTCAGACTGGAGAGAGAGAGAGGTGAGTGTTGGCGGAGGTGGTGGTGGTGGTGGTGGTGGGGTGGGTGAGAAGAAAAGTAGTTCCCGCTCACACGTTTTCTTTTCGTTTTCACCTCAGGGGACAGAAAATGGGAGTTGACGATCTCACCTGGGAAAACCTCGACGGCGCAGAGCGACCAATCTCCTCTGACCCCCCTCCGCGGGCCGACTACATGTGGGCCGAGCCTCAGGCAGAGGATCAGTCGGTCTGCAGCGGGACACACACGGAGCACACACACACACACACACACACACACACACACAGAGAGAGAGACGTTGGCTCACACAGGGAGAGAGAGAGAGAGAGAGAGAGAGAGAGAGAGGCGCAGATCTGCAGCAGCATGCTCCGACAGAGCGAACAGGTCCTGCGACAGGAGTAGACCGAGTCCCGATCACTTCTCAAGTTCAAGCCCGATCTCCGAGCTGGTCCCAGACTTCACACATTCGACTCTTCGGCGAACAGCGGCTCTTCCTCCACTCTTCCCCCGCCGTGGATGAGCTCCGGACCTGGATTGTTATGTAAGTTTTTCAGTGGTGAGGGCGGGTTTTTTTTTTTTTTTTTTCCGCTGCAGGATTTATTGAAGATTTTTACCGAGCGACTCATTCTACTTTATCTTATCACCACATGTGACTCGGTTCCGAGGCTGTTTGCGGGTGTGTTGTTTGTGTTCTTTCCTTTCTTTCTCGGTGCACTTGTGGAGTGTGCAGGTCGGTAGTCCCGCTGCCCATGTGCACGGTAAACCGAGCTGCAGACAGATGTTGCCGCAGCTCGACCAGAAACTCTCGCAGGTCCGTGAACCGGTCCTGTGGACGGCTGCAGCGCGTGTGTGTTAAGTTAACGGTGATTTTAAAGTTGTCTCCATGTGATATTCATCCTACATCCTAATGATCTGAGAGGAATCTGCAGAGTTTGCACTGATCTCCTCTGCTGCTGAAGTTTACTCTGACTTTATAGTTCTTTATCTCCGGTTATAATATAAGTGTCTCTGTGCAGACGCTCCCGGTGCAGAGAGCTGAGCTGTATCTTCTTCTTGTGTCTATAATCATGTCACAGACATCAAACCGCGGTGCCCCTGCAGGGGTAACCGCGGGGTGATGATTGCTGCTCTGACTGATCAACCTTGTGATTTCACGGCAGGATTTCTTCACCTGTTTGCGAGTTTATTTTGCTGTGGCGGTTTCCTGGTTTTGAACGCGCTCCAGAGAACTGACGGCGGGGTTTTACCGGCTCCACTTCCTTCTAGGACCATTACCTCCGTGTCAGTGATTTACAGTCGAGCTGTTATTCGATAGGCAGGAACAAATGTGTCTGCTCCGGTTTTATCTGGAGTCAGTCGAACATTCAGGGAGAAGCCATGCGGTGGGAAACGGAGGGGAAGTCGCATACATAACCAAGAAGTTGGCAAGAAACAAATTCTGTTACAACTATAAACACATTAATAGACTCACGTTACAACAACTTCATTAACTGAATAACTGATTCACTAAGGAAGACTTTTCTTTCAAGGACATTCCTATGTGTCCTTTATTTTGGACCAGCTTGCTGAGTTCTTTTCAGGAGACCTTAGTTTTACGGACACAGGATTGCCTGGATTCTGTCTGTGTGTCAGCTGTGGTGCAGAGACATTTTACAGTATATTAGAAACTCAGTGTCCCTCTGCAGCAGTTATGACAACCGTCAGTGATTTGTGTAAGGACAGTCACACAAATGACTTAGTCTGTGATTACTGAGAGCTGCAGGTGCTGGAGAATAACATGCATGCTCATACGTCTTAGTATGTGGAGTGAATCAGATGCATCATACATCCACGTGTCCTTTCGGTTCGTGCAAAAATTGCAAATACCATGTCACACAAGACTGACGTGTTATGTCTAGAGGAGGTAAAAGCTTCAGGAAGTTTAAGAAAAAGGATAAAGTCCATAATCAATCTAATGTGTTTGCCAAGGGGCAGTGATTAACTGAAAACCTTTTGTCAACACAGTGTCTGGCACTCAGAGTGGTTCCTTTAGTTTGCTGCTCGGTTTAACCAGGCTTACACTTTTAAAGCTGGAATTACTTCACACTCTTATCTTATAATTACCCATTTCT
This sequence comes from Toxotes lorentzi, assembly GCA_037833715.1. Lineage (NCBI taxonomy): Eukaryota > Metazoa > Chordata > Actinopteri > Toxotidae > Toxotes > Toxotes lorentzi. The sequence goes on from JBBMJY010000012.1 coordinate 23,873,007, forward strand.
CATGATCCTTGTGGAACTCGGCTTCTTTTTGATTTTTGACTGTTGCCGAACTCTGAGCTGTCTGCACATTTCCACATTCATGAATCAGCCACGACTGTATATCAAGCATCAGGAGAAAGGAGACTGGACGCCCACGGTTTGCAGTGGTTGTTAAATGCTGGTGAATTTAAGCATGAAATAAATATGTCGTAGCAGTTGTTGCTCAGTAAAGCTCAGTCAGCTCAACAAACAAAAACATGTGCAGCAAGCAAGCGTGATAAACTGGATCTGGATCCCGGGTCAAGGTCTGTCGTGGTTTCCCCGTCATGATCAAACTTCACGTGAGCAGCAGTGTAATGTCACGGAAGATTGATGCTCTTCATGCTATTACCTGTTCTCACTTCAGGTTGAATGGTCCCACACTCACAGGGAAGCTCACCTGCATTAATCCACCCTTGTGGATTCCTGATCTTATACCAGCCCTGAATTCATAATCTGAATTCCTCAGTGGAGTCATTGTTGTGTAAAGTAACACGAGGTCAGAGATTCCTGTGCTGATTCCCTCTGGATCGATGTTTCCCTGCACTTTTCTCATCAGGTCTTTACTGTGTGAGTCACAAAACATTTTAAAAACTAAAGCCAGGATCTGAAACAGTTCAAAGCTTCAGTGTGTTGGTATTGATCAGTGTGTAGGTATTGATCACCTGTCAGGAGTGTGTGGTCCGATGATGATTTTGTTTTCTGATGTTAAACCCAGCACCTTTGTGAACATCCAAAGCCTAATCTGTTCGAATGTATTTCGGCATCACAATTTAAAGTGCGAGTGTTTGACAGTTGCTCTGAGAGCTGCTCTTTGTCTGAATGGATGATATATGGTATGAGCCTGCGTGCCCTCAGAGTTCGGTGTCTAGAGCTCGATCTGAGCTGGAAGGGGCCATAAAGTACATGACAGACAAGGAATGCAGCCCCCAGCAAGAGACCCCGAGGAGCTGACCCCCCCTTAACACACACACACACACACACCCTTTGGGGAATGAACAATCCCCTCTTGCAATGCGGTCCCTAATCTCTCGCCACCAGACACAACTTTGATGTGAAGCCCCCCCTCCGTCCTCCGTGTCCCCTTTTCGTGGGCCCCTCAGTCTCTGCCCTCCATCCTTCCTCAGTTCTTTTAGTTCATTCTCACTTCCCTCCCTCTTGTGTTTCTGCAAAGACACAGTTACCAACATTTTGTGTGAGGATACGGAGCCAAGATGGAGACCAGAGTTTACGAGCAGAAGCTGATTAAAGGATAAATAAGAAGGAACCAACACAAACAACCGCAGAGGTATTCACAGCACAGCTGTGGCTGTGGATGAATGTTACCGGTATAAGATGTTGTTATTTCGTATCCTAATATCGAAATGTACTGTGACATTGTAAAATGTCCAGAAAATCCAATGAGAAACTGTTAATGGATAAATAATCCAGACACGGTCGTTTTTGCCTTAGTTGTAATTTAAATACGAGATAAATAAAAGTACATGACACAAATCATAGTCACACATTTATCTAATATCTCTGCTGGTTTCATCTGTATTATCTCAGTGCAGATCATCATGTCACTGAGCCCAGTGAGACAGTTTTCACCAGGTTCATCGTCATCAGAAAATTTAATTCAATTCAATTCAGTTTTATTTCTTTAGCTCCTCCCTCAATCAAAATTGTCTCAAAGCGCTCAACAGAGACCCAGAGTCTGACCCCAGATCAGCACTTAAGGCGACAGTGGCAAGAAACAGCTCCCTTTGAACAGGAAGA
>JBBMJY010000012.1:23874882-23916455 GCA_037833715.1 Toxotes lorentzi
ATGGATCTGAAGCAGAGTGGAACATTAAACATAGTAATGTGTTAGAGATGGATCATTGTAGACAATAAACAGCAGCATTTAGTTTAGATGATTGTGTTTTAGTCTTTATTTGATAACGTCCAGTGAACAGGCAGAGAGGAAACATGCCGGGCATGGAATAATAAATGGAATAATAAAATCTGTGAGTGTGAATTAAAATAACTAACGGACTTTATGGTTTCCCAAACACATGATCATGTGACCGTGTAAGTGATGACAACCACACCGTTTAACGGACGAGCCGCTGTATGCTTAATTACACACATCACTACAAGAAACAAATCCAGACCTGACAGTGAGCCAGTACCTGTTTGGTCTGATTGTTGTGTGTAGGTAAAAGGTCAAAGGCAGGGGGAGCAGTGAGGGGGGGCGCCTCCATCCGGTTTGAACGCTGAACTCCTTCACCTCCCTGTAGCCCGGTGAAGGGAGAGTCCCCCGCTGATTAACATGTATTGATGTCAGAGGCGGTTTGTGTCAGTCAGAGGGCACCAACCTCTGCACACTTTGACTCACACAGATCAGCATGACTTCCTTCAGCCTGCCACTGAGGCGTGTGTGGGTCTGTGAATGTGTAGTGCTCTTGTTGTGGGGACATAAATCTATTCAGAGCTACGCTGCGGTGATTCACCTTCGTTCAGGGGACAGAAAGCTCATCCTCACTGCATAAAACCATTACATGTTAGGGTTAAGACGTGGCTTAAGGTTGTGATTATTATAACTCTCACGTGCCATATGTGCACTGAGAGAGGCAGTGGCCGTGAAGTGACCCCTTTGTGGCGTCAGTGTCCTCTCCTCACTGTGGCTGGACAAGGAAACACTGACCTAACAGGGAGTTTGTACGAAAAACTCAGGAAGACGTTCGTTCACGGGAATGAATAGTCGGCGGCTCGACGGCTGAATTTTGGAACAGATTTTTGCACAACACTGTGGACTTGACCCCCATTTAGTAAACTGACAGACCTGAAAGGCAGTTAGTGGTTTTGGTTAAGGTTAGGGTTAAGTTGATGCAATGTCCTAAGTAATGGAGACAAGTTTGTGTGTGTGTGTGTATGTCCTCTGTGTGTGTGTCCTTTGTGTGTGTGTGTCCGTCCTCTGCGTGTGTGTGTGTTCTGTGTGTGTGTGTGTCCTCTCTGTGTGCAGGATGCACCTGGTGGTCTCATTTATGTGGTTCTTTTGTGCACTGTCCACGAATGGTGAAAGCCTGTAGGTGTGTGTGCCTCACAAATACACATGACCAAAATAGTGTGTGTATATATTTATATCTATATTCATATGCTGTGTGTTGTGGTCTCGGTGTCGTGATTATGTGTCTCTTGAACTGATCTAATCTGACAGGAAACCAAGCATCAGTCTGAGCCTCCTGCTGAAGATTTTCTAAAGCTGAAGTCTGTAAATAATGATCATCTCTTCCTATCCATTAATCTGTCTATAATTTATTTAATTCATTGATTAATTGTTTGAGTCCGCGATGGCGTCTTCAGTTGTTGCATTTTGTCGTTCCAGTTTACACTACGTGTAAAATGAAGGTCCACAGCACTGTCAAGCAGCACGGTGCAACATTCCTGTATTGACGTTGTAAATATGATGAGTTGATTCGATTGTGTGTTTGTTGTTGAGGCTGCACGTTGTTGTGTTGTTGTGTTAGACTGAAGTCATTAACATGTATGGAAGTGTTCAGATGTCAGGGATTACACAGTTTAACGAGGACCTCTCTCACACAGTGTGAACAGGACTGAGTGCTGCGGCTTTGGGCTGAATTCATTCTGTTCTTCTTGCCTCTCACTTGCTTTTCCTTCTCTTTGTGTTTCTTTCCACTCGTATGTTTCTGTGTGTTGTGTTGATTTCCTTCTTTGCATTGAGGCAGATTTGTGTGAGTAAAACTAAACCTGGCAGTGTGCCACCTGAGGTCTGCAGGTGTCTCTGCACAGGCTTGTTTGACAAAGCCATTGACCTGTCACCTCCCTGAAATTTAAACCCGAACACGCACACACACACAAATTCTCATGCACACACATACACACTTACATCTGTGGTAAAATAGGCGTTACTGTGCACCACCATGAGGGCACCGGCGAGTCACTCAACACATGAAAAGAATGTAGAAATACAGCATTAATTTCATGTACAAACGCATACGCATTCGTTTATTCTGTTCACTCGAGAGAGAGAGACACACACAAACACACACACACACACACACTCACACACTCACACCCTGACAGGCCTGTGTATCTGTTTACCTCAGGTCTGTATGGGCATGTCAGGTCTGCTCCTACCCTCTCATGGAGAGCTGGAGAAGCCGGAGTTGTCCTCTCCTGTGCTGAGCTGTTAAAGTAACCAGATGAGGTTAAACGCCAGCAGTTCATCACTTCAGGTCTCTGTGCCCTGTGTTGTTAAAGCATTGGCTTTAATGTGAAAGCTGCAGTGCAGAACTCCCCTCAATATGTTGTTAAATTTAATCTGTGAGATGAATTTATTTATAAGAGGGATCTAATTTCTGATGGCGTCTTCTGAGCAGTGAAACGTGAACAAATGTCGGAATGATGCTGTGATACCGGTTGTGTTGATATTCCAGGAGTTTCATTTTCTCAGGTGCAACAGTGACAAACGTGTATTTTCTGAGCGTTTCCTGGTTTGTGTCTCGTCCAGGTTTGAAAAGGAGTCAGGACAAACACTGGACCAGTCCACCGCCACGGCGATGCCTTCCAACAAGTACTCTGCTGCTATCATGGAGGAAAGCAACAACATGACTGCTACTGTGAGTGTCACACACGCACACACACACGCACACACACACACACACACACACACACACACACACACACACACACACACACAGAAAGCCACTCCCCACACTGTCTCTGAGCCAGCTGTGGTTTAAAAGAGTGTGTGTATCGATGCCATGGCAGATGCCCAGACAGGAGTGCCAGCAAGTTATATGAGTCTAATTGAGAATGTATTGGTGCACACAAACACACACGCGGATACACACACACCACAGCTGCATCTACGCAAAGAGGAAATAGAGGATAGATGGAAGGCAGCAAAGGAGAGAGGGGGGAAGGAGAGGAAGCAAGGAAGTGTAGAGGGAGTAAAGGAGCAATGAAAGGAGATAAGAAAGAAGGATTGATGGAAGGATGAAGGACACGAGCGAAGCACAGTGGTGTCTTTATTCTTTATAGACTCTGAAAATGGATTCGCTTCAAGTATGTGGAGGAGTCACCACACACACACACACACACACAGTATACTGTATGGATTCACACACTCTTTTACTCACCGTTTCACATGTAACCACGAGCACAGACACATTCACTCTTTCATAACTTGCAGGCATATGCACACAGACACTCATTCACACACTCATTCACACACACACACACACACACACATTTAATGGGGCTCTTGTCGTCCGTTATTTCTCCTTCCTCTTTTTCAGTCTCATAAATCACCCTGTCTGAGAGAAACACTTCCTTCCCTCCGCCATCTGCCTTTCTTTCTTTCCTTCTCTCCACACTGTTCTCACCATCTTCCCTTTATTCCCACATTTGTCTTCATTTTCTTCTCATCATCACGACTTTCATTCCTCTTCTCTGATTATTGTTGCTCGTCTCCACGTTAACCAGCGTCGCTGCCGTCGTATCGCGTGCGATATGGTGACCGGAGTGTGGTGGCATTCACTGCAGGCGGGTAATTATCGCTTTTCCGATCGTACACTGAAGTTTGCACTTAAAGTGGCGTGATCTGGTCGCTGATTTCATCCGGGACACTTCCTGTGTCGGGAGCATAGAAAGGAGATAGTGTTTTTTTTAGTAGTAGTATTTATCTGTTAAGCCACAGCTTATCCTCCAACTGAGATCATGTGATTATACTTGAAAGCTCCAGATTGTTACCAAAGGGAACTTATGGAAGATTATGTTGGATAAATGGATTCGTATTTTACCATCTGAGCACGGGATTCAGAGTTAAATCAGCAGTCAGAGCCTTTTCCAGATCTCTACAAATCTCTGCTCAGCACTTTGTCCCCTGTGATATGTAATAATAATGTAATAATCGAAGCTGACTCAGAAGCAGAGTTTAGTCTGACATTTACACAGAAAAACACTTTTCAGAAAAGACAAAAAACAGGAAACTGAGAAACATGTTGGGCTCAACTGAAGTCTGGATTCTCAGAAAGGTGTTTGGGGGATGAGTTTGGAGGACGGACATATGAGTCACAGAGGATAGAAAGTTTGAGCAGCAGCAGCTGCCTGAGGCCAGAAAAAGAAAAGACGCTGACGCTGTGTGTGGGTAAATTAAAGTTAAATAAAACTTTAGTTTGCATCGGACCAAAACATGATGATTCAGCTGCAGCTTCACATGAGCTTCACAAACCAAGTGAAGAAACACTGATCATCCCACCTCCCACGCTACAACTGAAATTGATTAGAGACTCGAAAGTGCTGCTAAGTAACGGAAAACATCAGTGATTCAGAAAAATTTCGGTGGGGCGAGCAGCCGAGCCGCCCTCCGTGGTGTTTGTCTGATCCCCCTCCACACAGTGAACCAGCAGCTGGGGTTAAGTCTGAGAACGGCTTCAGGTTAAAGGCGAAGTTTTCTTGTAAATAAATAAAATGATTTATCTTTACAGTCAGTGTTGCTCAGTAAATCTCACTGTGATGAGTTTTCTTATTGTTTACATCCATGTCAGCGTGTCGGCTCCCACTGTCCTGACACGCTTCTTCGTTGGTGCCGCCTGTAGATCAGTGCGGCTGTTTGAAGCCATTGTCGGGAATGTGTTGCATCATGTGCGTCCTTGTGTCAGTAACTGCACAGGTGGAACATTCACACCTGGGTGGCTCCTGCTGGGCTGCGTCAAGTGGGGTCGTTAGCACCCGGGGGTACTCAGGTGATCATCATGTGAGTCGTTCGGGTCACATGAGCCCAGCTGTGAATGTGTTAGTCGTTTGGGGAGGGATCTCAGAACTGCGTTGTAAGCAGGTGACAGCTCACACTTCATTGTTAACGAACGATAACACCCTCAGAGCCCCGAACCCTCTCAGTCCTGTTCGAATGCCGGCCGCGGACCTCGTCTCTAATCATTTAGGCCTCGCTAAGATGCTTTGACAGCGCAGGCAGAGCGCCTCGGGGCAGACTGTTGCTCACTGTGGAATGTGTGTGTGACGTAGGTGGTGAAATCTGCACAGGCTTTACACAATGCTTTACCACACACACACACACACACACACACACACACCACACACACAGTCTTATAGACTGCAGGATGCATGAGCTGAATAGACTCGTTCCACACACACACAGTTTTATTGTTTATTCTTGAACCAACATTTTCAGTAGCAATAATCATCATAGCAACAAGAGCAGCAGAGGTAGTGGGAACAGAAACAGCAGCTCTGATGTTTGTGCTGTAAAGAGAGAGTAAAGGGAGGCAGACGAGTAGAACAGGATCATTTAATGCTTGGGTGGGCATGTTCATATGAGAGGAGGAGGAGGAGGAGGAGGAGGAGGAGTGATGGACGTCCAGGAAGGCAGCTTAATGGAGGATATTGATGATGATAATAGTCTACACAGCTACCTGACGGACATCACATCCCATTGTCTGGGTCCTGTCTGAAACCAGAGGAGCTGGAATTAAAGATTTCACACAACACTTTCAACAGAGTTCGGAGCTGAAATAGGCGAGGAGGAGGACAAAAGCTCCAAATACCAGACACGAGAAATGCCATGAAACGAACTTTAAAATGAGCAGGTTTTAAGACTCTTTTCATTTTCCTTACGGGAGATGCAGCAGATTGTGTGTTTAGGGTTTTGGTTGTGTTTCTTTTTGCTCCCCAAGAATTTGTAGCCACAAAACCTCTGTTTCTGCTCCTTTTCTCTGTGGACTCGCAGGAGTCCCCCCCTCCTCCCCAACTTTTACAAAAGCCGACCTGGTCTGGTTTTGTCCGGAGAGAGAGAGAGAGAGAGAGAGAGAGAGCGAGCAGTAAAGATTCAAACAAAATGAGCTGAAAGGAGAAAATAATGGAGGAAGGGGAAAGAAGAAAGTTGGGATGAGGTGAAAGAGAGCAGTGAAGTTTAGTCTCTGTTCAACAGCACAACAGGAATTTTAAGTCGATTTTTTTCCAATCCTGTAGAAAAACAAATAAATGAAATGAAATAATTGCACCGGATGAAGTGGAGGGTAAATAAAAGAGGCTTAATGCAAAACAGCAAGCTTTAACGTAAAAAGGCAAAAACAGGATGGGAACGCCTCCAGGTGTGAGTGTGTCTGTCTGGTTCACAGGCTCAGAGGACGATGAGTTACGGGTCGAGTAAAAACCTGAACACACACACACCACCTCCCCACACACTCTGCTGCTGCTGATCCATGTGCTTATTTTTAAATTCATGAATGAAACCGATTTACACCGTTAAACATAACGTGTTCTCCTGGTGTTAGTGACCAAATCCTAAAAAGCCTGAGAGCAATTTTTTCCCAAATCATATTTGTGTAACCGTATGCCGATATCACCGTGAAATCAGAGTGATGTTACTGTGGAGCATGTGATGTGTGGTCCAGCTGTGATCACCTGGTCGTTATTGCCCGTCGATTGTGTTTCTACAGTACGTGTTTTATGATCAACATGTCAGAGTGTGACTCGGATATTTCATCAGAGCTGCTTCCAGCTGGTTCCACAAACTTCATGGGCCTGATGTGTCTGCCAGATGAGCAGCCACACGTGGGCCACGCCTCTGACCACCGGACCACATTCTGATCGGCATATTTGATTGATTATCATTTATCTTTCCAGTCAAAACACAGCTGGGAGCAAACAAACCCAAGCAGGATCAACAGTCTGTGTTTTTGAATGGTTCACTGCTTCTTTGCGTCTCAGCTTTGTTTCAGTATCTGTCATCACTGTTTCACCGTCAGTCACACCGTCAGTTTTTATCGATGGTTTATTGACTGGGATTCTGCTCCTGGTTTGCATGTGGTCAGTGTGGTGCAGGCAGCAGCAGGACAGTCATCCTGCCAGTTCATGTCTGAGCTCTGTGGTTTGTTGGGCAGCTGCCAGGTGTAAATACATGAATGTGAGACAGGAAGCAGCTAAAATGAGCCTCGGGTCAGTCTGTCGCCCCTCGTTCGTTAGTGATGGAGGAGTGTGCTGCAGCAGCCAAGGCCGCTGAAGGTGCAGCTGTGCTGCAGGGGTTCAGATTTCTCCCAGCTGTGCTCCTTCATCCAGGGCTGACACGGGGACATGTATCAGTCCACACTCACTTTTTACATTTCAGATTTAAAGTTTGATCTTCAGGCACATCTAAAAATCCTCAATTAAAGCCACAAATTCAACGTGTAAGATTTAAAAAGCCGGATGAATTAACGCTCTGCGAGCAGCACATAGCCACACGCAATGCAATTAATTAACCAGCAGATTAATCAATAATGGAAATAATCGTTCTGATTTTCACTGGGATTAATCACACAGAAATCCTTCACGTAAATAAAAGAACAGGTCCTAAATCTGCTGTCGCCTGTTGACCTCTGTGTTGGTGGCTGCTGTTTCCACTCGTCTGTGTATCTGTGTGGACAGAGGGACAGATTGCTGCTTTGCACAGTAGCTGTGTAGCAGTGTAAACATCTGTGCAGGCTCTTACAGCAGCTGCTCCTGTCCCATCGCTCTGCCTCTCTCACTCCGTCTCTCCTCGCCTCTGTTCACCTCCAGAGCTCCATCACCCGGAGCCTTTTCACGATGTTCCGATCTTAAAAAGGAAATATGTGCAGTGAAAAACGAGTCAGTAGTTTGGTTCATGTTCATGGTGCTAAAGAATAATCCCTCATGTTTCTGACCCTCTTCCCTCTCTCCCCCTTTCCTCACCCCTGGCAGCAGTTCTCACTCTCAACCATCTTGAGCACATACTTTACGCACAAGTTCGCCGAGTTCATTTATTATAGGGGAACGCTTTGGAAACACTCACACACACCACATGCATTCCCTGTTTTATGATGTTCAACAATCACAAACAGCCTCAGATACACGTCGCTGTGATCTGCATTAAAAAGTCTCTGTCATCTGCTTCACAGCTGCTGCTCCTCTCCTCTCCTCCCCTCTCTCCTCCCCTCTCCTCCTCTCTCCTCTCCTCTCTCCTCTCCTCTCTCCTCTCCACTCCTCTTCCCTCTCCTCTCCTCTTCCCTCTCCTCTCCCCTCTCCTCTCCTCTCCTCTCCTCTCCTCTCCTCTCCTCTCCTCTCCTCTCCTCTCCTCTCCTCTTTCTGTCTGTCTTTTTTCCTCTATTGTCATTACTATTGTACATTAAAGACTTGGAGAATTGGTGAATTTCTCTGTTTGGTAATGAGAACATAAACACCACATTGTTCCATGTCACACACTAAATACAAGATGATCTGATTGGATCTGATCGGATCGGATCGGATCGGATCGGATCTGAGGTTGCCGTGGTTGCAGCAGAAGCTTGCCCGGTGTGTGTCCGTCACCTGTGATGAGGTGAGGGATGCAGCGATGCAGAGGGCAGAGGTAATGAAAGACGTCCGGCCCTCTCTCCGACCTGGAGCTGATCTCTCTGGCAAACAGGCCACTCATTCTAAACAGGTGACTCACTGTCACTGTGGCTAATTCCTCTCAGATTCATCACACGCTCTGTTATTCTTGTATGGTTTCTATAGCGTTCGTGTTGAGTCAGAGGGTTTACCACGGCTGCTGTTGGACATGTGGGCGTGCCCAGTGGTCTCAGGGTTAATGCTCCATTTCTGTGACTCTGACGTGAACAGGGCAAGAATAGGTTTCATTGATTAAAACAACGCCCAGAGGGAAGGGAGGGTTTGGCTCCGTGTTGTAAAAGATATTGATGCCCAGGAGCTTTGGGTTTAAGGTACGGCAGTTTGTCTTATCAACAGCAGCTTTGTTTTGATACCTTTTGTTTGGTCAATACAGTTTTTATGATGTCAGTCACACTTTGCTTTCCAACAGAGGCATGTCTGCAAGATGTAGCTTGAACAAAATACTTGGTTTCAGAAAAGCCTGAAAATATTAGTGATCCCGTGTTGAATATTCCTGACACACGTTCATGAACAGCGTACAGTGTGTGCCTGCTAACTCCTACAATAAGCCAACTCGTGGATACTTCCTCCGGAGGTCTCTGGAAACAGGTGACCCAGTTGGAGAGGTGTCAGCCGTTTCTGGCAAAGTAATGTAATGCAAAGTAATGATCCGTTGCTCTCAGAGGGTTTGGGATGTTCGGCGCAGGAGTCATGATTCAACAGGCCCCGACTGCACTGTGTTGGCCTCACACTCAGCTCAGTGTTATGGATGTTTCTAATAGTTTGTGATGACAGAATTAAAGGAGGATCATGTGACAGTTAAACTGCAGAACTTCAGTGGTATTGTGCACGTCCTGCATCATGGACAGACAGACAGTCTTCATCTGAGGCTTTGGGAATGTCGAGCGTTGATGTCGGCTCTGTCAGATACCGAGCGTTTAGCCAGCTCATCAAACACAACGTCACCGTGCTCGGCTCTGACTGGGCGGGCAGACGAAGGCTGTGTGGAGGAGGAGGAGGAGGTGTGTTGTCTCTGGCAACGCTTCCTGTCTGTAGGCTGGATCTGAATTTGGACCCAAACCCATCTTCATTTGTTCTTCTCTACCTTCTGTAAAGTTGTTGCTTGATTTCTGGGCTCCACATAAAATAATGATAAGAAGAAGAAAAATAAAATCCCATTTCAAATTCTTCTTAAAGTAGAAGTCTAAACAGAGTCTCCTGTATAATGTGCTAATGCCATAGCTTTATGTTTGACCTACAGCTTTAATTATTTCTGAGAAATCCTGTTTTTTTTCATCAGTACCCATCAGCCTCGTTCATGTGGTCGCTGCAAGTCTAAACTCAGTTTTCAAACAGGAAGTGTACGTTTTTGTGTTTGAGTCTTTGTTACTGAAAGGTGAGACAGTTAAAGTTGTGTACGTTCTCAGTCCTTTCTTCGTCCTCTCAGCACGCTTCCTCTCACCTTGCTGTCACTCCTCACATCTTTCCTCTGTTTGGTCACCTGGTCAGACCTGACTTAAGCTGTTCTCCCTCTATCCGCAGGCGGCGGTGAACGGAGACACACCTCCAGCCGAAGCCCTGTCAGAGAACGACAGTGGCGTGGAACTGACCAATGAGAACAGCCCTCTGACTGCGGCCGAACCGCCCTCCCCCTTTAGTCCCAAACAGAACGGAGACGCTGCCTCACCTCAGGGTAACACACACACACACACACACACACACAGACAATAACACTTCTGACTTTCAGTTTCAGTTTGAAGACAGCGTTCAACTATTCACTTATTTCCAGGGTTGTCGATACCATTTAGAGTTTGGCTCTATTTTTCCTATATTTACTCTATTACATTTATATTTTCTGATATTTAGAACCAAGGAGTTTTTCAGGAAGCCCCTTAGCAGTCTGTGAAATAAAGCACCAGTTTTAGGGAACCAAAATGTATGAGACAAGTTCGAGAAACTTGAATGAAGGCTACACGTTTAATATCTTTGTCAAACACATGGAATCTGTGCTGCAGCCTTCTTCACCTTCTTCCTTATTGGAGGGATTTTTCCACTTTTCACTGCTTGGCCTCATGACAAATCCTTGGTTTTCTCTTCTGTATGTTTAGGAACAGTTTCTTTTCTGCCACCTGTCCAACCTTCTGCTGATCTCCGGCTCTCTCTCTTTCCAGATGGTAACCAGTGTTCGAGGGGAAGTAGGAAAAGGAGCAGGAAAAAGTCAGAGGAGGAGGAAAGTACCTGGGAGTCCGACAGCCAGGTATGACACCAGACACACGCCTGCTTTCATGGGTAATAAAACATCTTTGGGCAGGAAGGAACGAGTGTGTGTGTGTGTGTGTGTTTGTAGGAAAAGACTTCAGGAGCGTCTCAGCTGGGTTTGAGACAGAGACCTCGACCCAGAACCATCTTCCAGGCCGGTCTGACGCCGCATACACACAACAAGCCTCGCAGACAGAACCGCAAACAGGAGCACAGCATGTTGTTGGTAAATGAACACACACACTCAGTTTTATTCTAACAGACACACACAAACCACCTGAACCAGTTTTTCTTACTCATGCAGAAGTGATGATTCTTCAGAAATGTCTAATGATTAAAACCGTTAAACAGTGTGATGTTTTTCTTTGGCAGCTCAACATGCAGTTTAATGAGCCACATTTTCTTTTCCTTGTTTGAATCTCCTCTCTCAGACCTTTGATTTACACTTGTCTGTGTGGGTACGATGCAGTGGACAGTTAGAAAGGACAGTTCAGTCGGTTCAGCTTTGTTTTTACTTCTGCACATCCTCTAGAGAGAAGCCTGTTAGTGAGAGGAAAGAAGGTTGTAAGGTCCCTGAGTTCACCTGTTACATGAACACATCAGAGAGATTTATAATTCAGAATTAAATCAACTTCTCCACCTCAGCATAAAATAAAAATAATTAGCATATAACTGGATGCAAACACAGTCCTCTCTGTCTGTCTGTCCTTGTTTTGTCTGTCCATAAATGAACTTGACTGGACTGAGGTGCAGGTCAAACGGCCTCTGAAGAGGCTGCAGTGATTGACAGTGAAGGCGACGTGTGTGTGTGTGTTTGACCGGAGATACGATCTGTGTGTGTTTTCATGACAGCCTGTTCTCAGGTGAAGACCATTTAGAAACCCAGCTCACAGGTGAATGACAGCTGGGTAAACAGAGCTGCGCTCCGTCAGGTCCTTTCCTCTGACCTCAGTTCATTTAGAAATAACTTGTGGTTTTTTTCTTTTCATGTTGTCCGCTGTTGATTTAAAAACGCTTCTTCTGTGTGTTTCTCTTGAGTCTCAGAAATGTTTCTCTCTCGCTCTCCGTCAGTGCTCTGCTGGTCCTCGGGTGGTCGCGGTCGTGTCCAGCGGGGTCCCCGAGGCCCCCCGTCTGGAGTTGATGGAACAAGACTCCAAAGACTCGGCCCAGAGCAGCAGCACCTCGTCCATCTCCGAAACCCAGCCAGAGTACAACGTAAGATAAGAGTGTGTGTGTGTTTGTGTGGAGACCCTGAGAAATGAGTACATGGAGGAGAGAGGATAGAGGGCAGAGAATTAGATATCATGACTTGGAAGATCTTCAAAGGAACAACAGAATATGAAACATAAACAGGACGTGTGCAGGTGCCGAGCATGTCGCAGGAAGCAGGCCGATTCCTTGAACTGGACTTTTTTGTGTGTTTGCGTCACGTTCGTGCTGCAGGTCTCTCAGACTGAAGCTCCAGGATCAAAACTGAGAGCAGAAATGTCCCAGATGTTTCTAAACATGTTTAACTCACCACTAAGAACAGTTTTATCCTCAGGACAGTCAGACGAGATTTGTTCTTAGAGCAGTCACTGATATAACGAGACATCTCATATCTCGTGTCTCACATGTCACAGCTGCTCTTGTTTAATGTTTATTATCTTTTATTTCATGAAAATGTAGTTTTGACAGAGGAGACAGAAATAATGAGTTTTCTTTGTGTGGCCGTTTACCTTCGTTCCTTGGTTTAGACGTCTTTGTGTAAAGACTCCGTTTTGATGATGATACTTCACATAACTGTTTTTCACATCAGAGTGATGCTGCAAAGCGTAACAACATCTTTCCTCTGGGTGGCGCTGCTTCAGCTTGATTTATATGACAAATCATGACATAACTCAGTCGTCTCGGGTCCGACTCCCTTTTAATTTTGCATGAGTCATCCTTGTCTGTGATAAACTGGGGATTCTCTGCAGCCTTGGAGGTATGAACTTTCATATTTAAGCCCATGTCAAACATAATAATGTCTTTTTGTACACAAGCCTGAAAACAATGCACCCAAAATAAAAAGGTTATTGTTCTTTTAAACCCTTTAAATTAGAGTCATAACATCGGTCTCCTTTAAAAGGAAACCAAAAAGAATGAGTAGAAGAGATACTGAAGCAAAGTTAAAGAGGCACAAACACCATAGAAATGTGTGTGTGTGGGGGGGGGGTTGGAATCAAAGATGAAATGTAAAGCCTTTTGTGTGGAAAACACTTTGGAGCCTGAGGCAGTTCTTCTGGCAGCAGCAGCTGTGGCTTTGCACAGATGGAATCAGGAGACATTTTTAGATTTTTAAACAATGTGTAGTTCATTAAAGTTGTGTGAAGACTGAGTCTCTTAAAGAGCAGAACACATTTTATTTAAAGGGTTAAACTGTGAGGTGTAGAAAAGCATCATGGGGTCGTAAAAAGATGAGCAGAAGGAAGAAGATTAAAAGAGAAGAGAAAGAGTCAGAAAGTTGAGTCGATGCAGGAGAGAGAATATTTGAAAAGGGGGAAGTGGAGGTTTGGCAGTGACAGAGAGAGGAGGAGGGCAACTCCCTCCACAGGCCACAGAACCTCCTCCACCTGGCCTTGTGTTAGTGCAGCTGGCCACACACACACACACACACACACACACACACACACAGAGTCTGTCTGTGTTTGCTCAGTATCAATAGTTTCATTCAGGTCATTTCGACCACCACTCAGCACAGCAGCTCCTCTGTGTGTGCTGTGTGTGTGTGTGTGTGTGTGTGTGTGTGTGTGTGTGGAGACACACTCTGTACACACTCAGCTCTGCATGCATGTTGTCCTGTGCGTGTCTCTGCACTGTCTGTTTACCGCCATGTGCATGCAGCCTCTCGTTACATGCACCTTTGTGTACGTTGATGCATCTGGGTGTGTGTGTGTGTGTGTGTGTGTGTGTTCTCGCTCGATCCGGACTGAGCTCAGCGGAGCGGAGCATCTTTTAGAGTCAGACTCGGTCACAAAGCCTAATGGGTTTTCTCTCTTAAGGCGGACTGAAGGATCACATAGCTCGGGCTCTACTGGGATTTGTTTTGCGAGCATAGAAATCCCACCTGCTCATAAACCAGGGCACATAACTTTCAATAGAAAGAAAAGAACGAAAGAAAAATGGGCCAATTAGGGTATTATCAGCGATGTTGGATGTTTTCGTTAAAGGTTCTGCACACAAAGAGACTGAGGAGCAAAGCAAACAGCAGAAATAAAGGAAACACCTGAGCAAATCAGGAAATCACAGACACGTGCAGAGTGACGCCGAGGCGACCAAACGCTCCCCAGTTTATGTTTGATCCATTAAGGGACACTCTCCCCTCTGCGTTGAGGTCACAGGTCAGGCTCCTCTGTGAGGTTTTAAAGCTACACCTTTTTGTTTAAGAGGTAAACAGTAAGTTCAGTCATGTTGTCACACATGAAGGACATTATTCTGTTCCTGGAAATCAAGTCCAGAGAAGGAGGGAATGTTTTCTAAAATCTCACCCTCTCTTCCTTTCTCCTTCCCTCGCCTTTCAAGAACCCTTCTGAAATGTCTCCTTTCCCCTTTTTCCTTTCACAGTTCCTTCATTCTATCACAGTTGTATCCACGGTTATAGGAGAAAGTTCCCTCCTTTGTCTGGCATTGGAAAACGAATATGTGAAGACTATTGTTTTCAGTTTTCAGCTGTCTGAAAGTTGGGGTTTTTCAGTCTTTGCACAATACAGATATCATTACAGATTTCTGTCAGCGTGTCAAACCCTCAGTTTCCATTCTTTTCTTCTGCCATGTACTCGTATCTCCTCTTCTCATCGAGAATGAAGGACAGGAAGATGTTCCTGCCAGAATGTCCTGTTTTCTCTCCTTGGTTTTCTGCCTGTCCTGTTACGAAGACACCTAATTGTGTCCCTGAAGCAAAGGAAGACACATTTGGTTTAACATGACAACCGACTGTAGAGACGTTTTGTCTTCGACAGTCGTTTGTCATGTTAAACCAAACGTGTCGTTCTTTTTAGTTCAGGGACAGTAAGAGACTTATTGCATTGGTGAAGTTGGATGAAGGACAGGACTGTGACCTTCTCCTCACTCTCGCTCCCTCTCCTCTTTATTCTCCGTCCTACATCCAGGACAACAAGGGTTTTGGCATCGGTGAGCTGGTGTGGGGGAAGATCAAGGGATTTTCCTGGTGGCCTGGCATCGTGGTGACATGGCGTGCCACCGGCAAACGGCAGGCCAGCCACGGCATGAGGTGGCTGCAGTGGTTTGGAGACGGCAAATTCTCTGAGGTAAGGAGGGAAAGAAAGACAAACAGACTGAAGGAGGGAAGGTAGGGAGAGGAAAATCAAATAATGGTTGCACACCTCGTACTTTGTTTGATGCCGTGTTTTTGTCCGCAGGTTTCAGCAGACAAACTGGACTCCATCACCGCCTTCCCCAAGTTCTTCAGCCAGGCTTCTTACACCAAGCTGGCCTCCTACCGCAGGGCTATCTTCCAGGCACTGGAGGTGAGCTTCAGGGTGTTTTAGGTGCTAAAGAAACATGCTTTTAAAATGTCCTACATTTCCCTGGTGTTCTCCAGATAAGACAACAGGTAAATTCACTGACTGCGCCACATTTATTAAAGAAAAAGAAGAAAACTCAGGAACAAAATGATTGGATCAACCATCCACCTCAGCGCTGAAAGCAGCTGCCGCCCTGTTGTCTTTCAGATAAATTAATCCAGATTCACAGAACGTTTTCCTTCAGTTGAGGATAATTCTCACTGGGCAGTTGCACAGCCTAAGCTAATGTAAAGTAATGTGACCGCTGTGAGTGTTGTGATAATCTAAAGGTCACAACTCAGTGATATAAAGCAACAGCTTTCACCAGAGCTACAAAATCCAGGGCATCGGAAATTTGTCTTTTAAGTGGAAGGAGAGACAGACAATCGGGTTGTATGGTTGTGTGTGTGTTTTTCAATGAGAGGTCTGCTGTTAAGACACGCTGCCTGGGTTTCCCTGCCAAGAACACACTGGTTCACTGGAAGTGCATTTATGGGTTCATGTGCACCAGAGGCCAAGCAGAGCAAACACAGATGCGTGTGAAGGGGAATCCTCTGCCTGGATCTGTGTGTCTGTTTGAAGACATCTAGCTGACAGATGTGTGTTTCTGTCAGGTGTGTGTGTTTAGACAGTGTACGACTCAGACTGCAGGCCTCTTCATGCTGCTGTTCTCTCTCTCTCTCTCTCTCCTTGCGGCTACTATGTTTTGTCTGCCTCGTTCGCCCCGTCTCCCTCCTCCCCTCTGTGTGGAGCTGCCTCGGCCTTCGTCTGTCACTCAGGCGTCACCTTCTCTCTCTCTGTTTGTTGGAGTAACAAAATCAATAATCCTTTTCTAGCTTTTTGGATGGGAGGGATTACATAAATGCATGAATTACATGAGATTCCATATAATGTGATAGAAGATTTTATTATTTCTTATTTTTATTATTATTCTGGTTTGACGGTTTAAATTAGACGTAATTTCACAGATTTCTGTCACTTCATCCATCACTTGTTCTCACACTGTGGAACACGTCTGTCTCAGATGGCCAGTGTCCGGGCCGAGAAGACCTTTCCTCCCTGCGAGTCCGACAATCCGGAGGACCAGGTCAAACCCATGCTGGACTGGGCCAACGGGGGCTTCCTGCCCAAAGGAGAGGAGGGACTCAAACCTACGCACAGTGCCAGTGAGCAAAGCAGCAGCATTAGACTGTTGCATTCTGTGTTTGTGGCTCCTGATTTAAACTGAGTGAAACTGATGTTGATCTGTTTGTGTGTCGCCCTGCAGACAGTAACCCTCTGGAGCACCAGGTCCTGGATGTTTCCCTGCCAGAGTATTTTCCCAGTGCAAAGCGGCCCAGAGTCAGTCTCTGTAAGAACAAGGCCACCCCCGAGGAGTCCTACAGCAGAGGTACAGGTCAAAGGTCAAACTCACTCACTGAAATCTGTATTACCTGTGACTTGTTTGGTGAAATCTCACTTTGTGTTCTGATTTTCATGATGATTTGACTCTTTTCAGTATGACTTGGTGATGACATGTTGACACCTGCAGAAATAAAATCATGTTTCATTAATTGAAACTGAATTTGATTTTAAAATGTTGCTGTTAGCAGGGATATGCGGGCATCAGTTTCCCCGATTGATAAGTCCGGTATTTGTTTTTCTTTTCTGCAGCACAGAGGGAGGTAGTTATTTGAGTTTGCTGCACGCTGAAAAACCACATTTGTGACAGAAAAATGTGAAACCTGTGAAAATGTTGTTCGTTTTTTCATGTTTGTTAACACTGTTCCTCCTTCTCTCTCAGAACAAATGGTGAATGAAGTTCTGAAGAATAGAAGTAGCATAGAAGGTAAAGACTCACCCTGTCACATTTTACACTTCTGTTTGTTTGTGAGTGACTGACGTGAATTATTAACTGTGTCATTTCATGTTCTCTGTTTTTTTTGGCTGTTGCTCTGTGTGTGTGTGTGTGTGTGTGTGTGTGTGTGTGTGTGTGTGTGTGTGTGTGTGTGCTCGGGCAGAGTTCTGTCTCTCTTGTGGAAAGATGAGAGCAGCAACTTTCCACCCGCTGTTTGAAGGAGGCCTGTGCCAAACTTGCAAGGTAGAGCAACAAAAATGTTTTTCTATGGTAAAATTTTCCTTCATCATTAACTTGTCTCAGTGTCAGAGTCATGAAATCTTTTCTAAACTGAGGGAACAGAGTACTTATAATAATAAACAATAAGAATAATAATATTTAGATAATGCATTCTCATACACACAGACTGTAGGTCCTGACCATAGGTTTCCCAGGGCTGACAACAAAATGAAATTGTCAGTAGCCGATAAAACCACAGGTCACATCAGACACATGAACTTCTCCGTTCACATCCGTAGCAGTTTGAGACGTGTGGGAATAAAGAATGAGAGGAACGTCAGGTGAATCTGACTTTACTGGTCAGTAAAGTCAGATTCACCTGTTGGTCACGCTCGTGACCTGTCTTTGGTCAGCTGACCTTTTTCACCGCAGATATTTTTGACTTGTCGAGAAAAGCGCAGGTGTATTTGCTAACATTAAAAATGACAGCATTTTTTCTGTGTGTGTGTGTTTAGGATGTGTACCTGGAGATGTCCTACATGTATGATGATGACGGATACCAGTCTTACTGCACCGTTTGCTGTGGAGGTCGAGAGGTTCTGCTGTGTGGCAACGCCAACTGCTGCAGGTCAGACACACACACACACACACACAAAGAAACACATCATACTCTGTATGAACTATTCTTTCTCTGCCACCGCATGCGTTCGTCTGTTTACCTCTTCTCCTTCCACCTGTCCTCCTCCAGGTGTTTCTGTGTGGACTGCCTGGACATCCTGGTCGATCCTGGAGCATCTAACAATGCTCGGTATCTGGACCCGTGGCGATGCTACATGTGCCAGCCGCTGCTGCAGTACGGCGTCCTTAAACGGCGGCACGACTGGAGCCTCAAGCTGCAGGAGTTCTTTGCAAACGACAACGGACAAGAGTTTGTAAGTCACTTTGTTTTGTTTTTTTCAAGATGTCTTATATAAGAGGAACCTAAAATGTGATTTGTCATAATTTTGTATCTTTTTTATCTTTGTCCACCAGGAGAAGCCAAAGATTTACCCAGCAGTCCCTGCAGAGCAGAGGCGACCAATCAGAGTTCTCTCCCTGTTTGACGGCATTGCCACTGGTGAGAATGAGTGTGTGTGTGCGTATTTGCACTGATGTGTTGGTCATTTGATGTTTTATTCATCTAAGATGCAGCAGATCGTCATGCAAGCTGCGTCTGTGTTTCTGTTCCCAGGCTACCTGGTCCTGAGGGATCTGGGTTTTAAGGTGGACCAGTATGTGGCATCAGAGGTGTGTGAGGACTCCATCTCAGTGGGAGTTGTCAGACATGAAGGAAAGATCCAGTACGTCCACGATGTCAGGAACATCTCCAAGAAAAACGTAAGAAAGAAAATCATGAAAGTGTTCCCGTTCGGCTCCGTTTCAAAGTGTCGCTCCAGTGTAAAATATTTAGCAGCGTTTGTTCTAAAGCTGAACTATTCCTTAAAAAGAAATAATGGATGATGGCACATTTGGAAAGACGGGGTGTTCCCACAGCCCTTAGTTAACAATAAGGTTATTAATCAATTAGATGATCCACAGTTCAGTAGCTGTCACTCAGTCTAACACTAGGTGGTGCTGTTGTCTGTCTCAGATTCAGGAGTGGGGTCCATTTGATCTGGTGATAGGAGGAAGTCCCTGCAATGACCTCTCAATCGTCAATCCTGCAAGGAAAGGCCTGTATGGTAAGTTCCTGCCTGAGGAAATTATACAGCAGAGTGTGTTTTTCATTCTTACTGTGAATGTCATCATAGAAACAGTTGCTGATAGAAGTAATGTTGCAGCTCCTTTCTGGTCTGTGGTGTTTTCTTGGACTCTGATGGTATTTTGTTGCTCTAGAAGGCACAGGGAGGCTGTTCTTTGAGTTTTACCGTCTGCTGAGCGAGGCCAAGCCCAAAGAAGGAGAGGACCGGCCGTTCTTCTGGATGTTTGAGAATGTAGTGGCCATGGGCGTCAACGACAAGAGGGACATCTCACGATTCCTGGAGGTGAGTTTCATGGACTGTGAGGGACAGCTAAACCAAATCCTAAATTTCTGATCAGTCAGAGTGAAGTTGCCTTTGATACACGGGGCGTTGGTTTGGTTTTCTGTGAGGGTGCTAGCAACAAAAAAACATACAAGAGCCAGAAACCTGTTTTAAGGGCTGTGTTTTCGTAAGCGCCATGAGTTTATGGGTAATCACTGTGTTTCTTTGTGGTTTTTTTGTGTGTTTGTTTTTTGCAGTGTAACCCTGTCATGATTGATGCCATTGAGGTTTCTGCGGCTCATCGTGCCCGATACTTCTGGGGAAACTTGCCAGGCATGAACAGGTCGGCCAACTCTTCACAGCCAAAACATATGTGAGGCCCAGGGACTTTTCAGTGGTGGTGCAGTTTGTCATCTTAGGCTCATACCTGCGCTGTAATCTGCACAAAACACCAGGTTTATATTCTGTGTGAGCAGCAGAAATAAACAATGTACAGGATAGAGATATACCGATATGGTTTTTTTCAAGGCTGATACCGATTATTAGTAGTCAAGGAGGCCGATTGCTGATATTTGGAGCCAGTGAGACGGCTTCTCTTGCTCTCATAAATTGCACAGATTTCACTGAAGACTTAAGTTTATCCATCTGTAGTAAGGGTTTGAAAAAAAGAGAGAGAGTTAAAAGTGGGGCCACATGTTTACATATGCTCAACTCATCATGCTTTATTTATTACAGCATCTAGGAAGTTGATTTTATTATGTAAATGTTATATTTTAACATGTGATAGCAGGGACCCTGTCACTCAAAACTGGGCTCCTACATTACTAACGATTAATGAACACCGTGCAGTTCATGTAGGCTTTATGATGCAGTTACATTATGTCTGAAGTCTTGAACAGCAACATCCTGCTCCTCTCTACAAGAAACTATCAGAGAAACTATCACAGAAACTACTCTGTCACAGTGCCGATATGCGTCAAAATGCCAAATATCGGCGCAGATAATTGGCCAGGCCGATAATCCCTCGATCTCTAGTACAGGAGTAAATGTGATTACTCCTCTGTTTCAGGCCTCTGTGTGCCTCTGGGATGGACAAGCTGGAGCTGCAGGACTGTCTGGAGCATGGCAGAGTTGCAAAGGTCAGAAATCTACAGAATACAGAATAAATCAGTGGTGAAGACGTGTTTTTGTTCTGCACAGCAGCTGTTTGAATGCATGTGTTTGAAGTTTGTGTTTGTATTTGAATTTTAAATTTTTTTGTATGTATTTGTTGTGTCGTAGTTTGGAAAGGTGCGTACCATCACTACTCGCTCCAACTCCATTAAACAGGGGAAAGACCAGCACTTCCCTGTCCTGATGAACGGGAAGGAGGACATACTGTGGTGCACTGAGCTGGAGAGGTGAGCAGTACACACACACACACACACACACACACACACTTAAATGGTTGTCAGGCTTCAGCTTCATTGCTGACAAGATCAAATAAATGAGCCATTCTTTTGTTCTGACGTTGATTGTAATGGTTCTTGTGTATTTTGTCCCCTGCAGGATCTTCGGCTTCCCTGTTCACTACACAGACGTGTCCAACATGGGTCGCGGTGCCCGGCAGAAACTCCTGGGCCGGTCCTGGAGCGTCCCCGTCATCAGGCATCTGTTCGCTCCGCTCAAAGATTACTTCGCTTGTGAATAGAAACCACCCATCACCGGCAAACAAATGCCTCTTGTGAATATTCACCAGCTCTTCTATTGTGATACTGGCTTCCAGAAACATTAGCCGCCAGTCAAATTCTGTGAGGAGCTGGGTGTTACGTCCACTCTGTCAGCCACTGGCTAGCAGCCAGTCTCACTAAAAATCAGTGTAGCTGGGAAAATAGTGAAAGTAGCCGTTAGTTTGTGTCCAGCCATTTCTGGAGTCTGGCGATAATGCACTGCAAACCTGAAACACACATAACACACACTAAGACAGAGATACACAAATACAGCGTGAGTGAGCAGCTTGGCTGCGGTTTATCACTATCTCCAATAGTGGGGTCAAAGGTCAAGTGAAAGTGCAGCCAGTCAGTATCACTGATCATCTGTAATGGGGGCCATTAGGGTGCTTAGCCTGAGGAGCTGAAAGGGAAAGTGATGACACCCACTCCTTTGTGCCTGTTAACATTAGGACTGTACAATGATTGACTTTGATTTTTACTTTTAAAAAACACTTTTTAAAAACACTTTTAAGCTCACTTGAACCAAAGTCATACAATGGACAGCTGAAGTCCTGCAGTCCCTGTTTTGGGGAACCAGCTGTTCCACGAGTGTTTTGGCATAACATTTTATTTTTTAGAAAAGGTTTTTTTTAGTGTGGTCTTTGTAAAACGCCAAGACATCATACTGCTGTTTTCTGTCCAGATTAAAAAAGGTAATAAATATCTACAACTGTACTGGACGGTAAAAGTCCAGCATCTCTTTTTAACTAAGATAAAATGGAGATTTTGTTTTCAAGTCATTGCCACAGGAATCCTGCAGAAGCCTCTGTAGAGGTGTAGTTGTGAGATGCTAACAAAATCGTATTTTATCTTTGTTAAATATACTTAAATTTTACTAGACAGGGCTGTAGTACCTATTTCGATTTAAATATGGAAAGAAAAGTTAGTTAGTCTCATGTTTGAGTTTGGATGGAAGAACATTGGGAACTAGTGGACCTGAGACTAACCTAGGAATGAGGCAGGATTTTATACTTCGATTAGTTTTTTTAAAAACAATAATTTCAGTTTTTGTCTTTTGCTTTGAGATGAGTTTATATGAGCAAAATAGCTTCGTTAAAAAAGAAGAAAAAAAACTTTTTGATTAAAGATTATATAAACATGTTTTTGTATAGATAGTGTGAAACTTAGAGTTATACTGTTATGTCACAGCGACATCTCCCAGAGAGCTACATACAAATACTTGAAACAAGCCAATGCAAAAGCAGAGATATAGAGAATGGGTTTTTGTCCACACAGCTGAGTGATAACATTTATCCTACTGTAGATGTTTAAATGTTATTTTAAAATTAAAATTGTTTTAGTTTACTGTAATAGCTGGATGCCAGTGTCTCCACATGTGGGCGATTGTGGTTGAAAAAAAAGTTCATTTGAATCCAGGAAAGTGTGAGTGTCACTGTGTGTAAATGTGCTTTTACAGCTGTTTCTGCTCCCAAAAGAAGAAAAAAAAAACATGGGAAACCCTGCTGAACACGCAATATTTTTGTAAACTAGCACTGACTACTTTTCCTTTAAAGGAGTTTTCAGTTTCCAAAAAAAAACTGACAAGATGGCTGCCATGAAAACCGTCTTAACGGTGCTGTCTGATACTTTACTTAGGTCTGTGTGATGCACGTGCTTCAGAATGCAGTATGTAGAAGTCATTCTAAGTAACTGTGAGAAAACAAGTCTGAATGCAGAGTGCATGGCATAGTCATTACCAGAGGAACTGTTGTCCTGTGACTTCAAACACCAAGTTATTGCAGTAATTTAGATTTTTAATGAATCTTTAATAATGAGAAATATTTTTTCTACCATTACACAGTTATCACTGAATTGTCTAGTTCTTGTCTTCTAAGTTTTTTTTTTACCTGCAGTTTCATGTCACGCTGTATGTTTAAGCGTTAGCATATTCACCAGACAGAGCAATCTACTGGACTTTTGGTACCAGTTCTCTTGACGTGACCAGTGGACCAAACTCAAAAAAACTTGGTGTCTTCCTTTGAAATATCTTTTTTTCTGTTGTTCTGATAACTGGAAGATTTTAATGATGTTGGCTGTCACCAAACCAGACTACATGGGCATTACCTCAGACAAAGGGGCAACTGCATCACACCTCCTACAGGATCTCTGTTCTGTTAATATATACTGTAGCTTTCTGCTCCCATATGCCCTGTATATATAGCTTATATTTTATCACTGGAACTGTTTTTACACAGTGTTTTGTGTACTGTACCAATAGAAAGGTTTACAAGTGTTTTAATTCTCTTGTTTCACCAAGAACTACATTGTTTTCTGTTTTTACACAAAATGCACAAGCCTTCGTAAAGAACTTTTTTCTTTCATGTTTAAATGACCAGTTCATTTAGAAATGCAAGACTCCTCTTTGGTGCTCAAAAGGCCCCTTTAAAGTGCCACCAGGAACCTTTTTCACTTTGCAAGTCTGATTTAAAGTCATTTAAAAAAAACCAAAAAGTAATTGTTTACATGCTTCCTTAAAACTGCTGAATGTTTTGAAAACAGTACGCAGAGAATAGTTTTCTTTTCTTTTTTATAACTGCTCTTTTAAGACTTTTTATATTGAGAACACATACAGTATATATTAACACAGTATAAAGCTTGCTTGAAATTTGTAATATTATAGCACAATATAGAGCATATTAATCAATAGCTTTTTGATATCTTGTGTTATTTAGATTAAACCATTTGAGTGTATTTGTAGGCTTGAGTGTGACTGAGCTGAGAACAGCTTCTCCTTTTTTTAGTATAACCTTGTTGTGCTTTATCTTTTATCAGAATCACACTTGAGGATTTTTTTTTTTGCCTTTTTATGAATCTAAAGTGTAAAAACATTTCAAAAGAACAGATTCTGTGCTATTTTTATACTTCATTTGAACTGTTAGTGGAAAAGCCTTGATTTTTTATTATTTTTTATGTTTGTGTACTTCCTATAGCAACCTATATATAATTTTTACTCAATAAAACACAGCTTGGCTGCCAAAAACCACTGACGTGTCCTGTTTGAAATACTAATCCATCTGTGAGCATTTATCGTATGTTTGAATATTCCTCTCTGAGGCGAAAGGTTTGTAGAAGTCAATTATTAGTAATTATTTTCAATCTTGGTTAATCCCCTAATTGTTTTTCAGAGACTCCATTAATTGGTTAATAGATAAAATTGTAACAATAATGACAAATTCCTGTCCTGATGTTTAAAAATGTATTTTCCGACCAACTGTTAGAAGCCCTTGAAAGTATATCGAAAATGTTTTGGCTGAAATTATTTATCAGAAAATGTGTATTTAGCTCTGACATGGCTGCATCTTGTCATCAGAACATTTGTGGGAAAATGTGAGAACCGCAGAGCTCTGCCAGGTAAGAAGGTGCTAGTGCATGAAAAAGCAGCGATGTAAGGGTCTGATCTGAATGAAGAAGGGAACCCATGTGGTGAGGACAGAATCAGTGTTTTCTGCTCAAATGTTTCGGTTCCGTTACGAATTCTGGCGGCTTCACTTTGGACGAGTGTGTATTTCAGCGCTTTAATAGCTGAGAACAGTTACAGGGGTCAAGTCTGGATGAAATCAACAAGAAATGAAAGTGTCTGTGTCTGTGTCTGATTGTGTTAGAAACAGAACAAGTACATACAACTGATTTAAAATAGTGGCTCTAGCATGGAGCTGATACACAGCCATCGGTACGGTACGGTGGCAGAGAAAGGCCATGCAAATGCAAACATCGCAACACAAACGCGAAAGCCTCACAACGGAAGTTACCTTCTGGATAGGAAGAGTAAGAGGAGCAGTAAGCGAAACCTTCTTCGGGTACTTACTTATACGTCTAACGTTAGCTAACGTTGTAGCGACGTTAGCTTCATAGCAGTCCAAAGTTAGCCAGCAGACATTGCATTTGTGTTGTGACGTTTGGCCTTTCTCGGCCACCGTAGTAGAGGTCCTATACACACTGATAGAATCAAACACAAACTAATTTCATAATACACCGATCTTTATTAATCATTATGAATCAGCCCCCCAGACATTATCTGGCTATATTTACATGTTAGGGTTTTTAACAGTTTGTCTCCTTTTCTTTCATGACCATGGTAAAACATGAATGTGTAATATCAGGCGTTCCTCTTTCAGTTAAACCAAAACTTTTCGGTTCGGTTTTCATAAAAAATGTCAGTATTAAAGCTACAGTACATTAAAACGCTGTAAGTGTGGTTATAACGATGGCTTTAATGCTGAAGTCAAGCAGAAGTTAAAATGTATGCTAGCGGCTAATGAATGGCGTTAGCTACAGTTAGCTACATAAGCTACCTGTTACATAGAAATTGTTGATTGTTAGCAAAGTACAAACGTTAGTTGCCATAATACGTTTTTTTTTTCAATATTAGACAAATATACGCAATTTCGTTATATTTGTAGTCATGTATACTACGTGACATTGCCTATTACTAATTCTAAAACCCGGGGACAGGGGACAGGGGGGTGGGTTTAGGGGCTGCAGAGGTTTGGAGTGGTAACTGGTTTAAATACCCATAAGGAACGGAACAGAGAGGGTGAGTAGAGGGATGAGTTTTCTCCGTCGCATTTTAACATGCTTGTCGGAGAATTAGGCCTAATGTTAACTCACAGTCGTTTCTAGGATACACAACTTGTTAATGCAACTAAACGTCGTAACTAGACATGTTCTGTGTGGTTTGGACGCAGTACAGTTACGGTCGCTTATGCTTTTAGCTTGCGTTGTGAGGCCACACGGGCTAATGCCATAACTCTGCGATTGTTTGATTTAAAAGTTTAGCTAACACTGGTTCCAAATTAAAGTCACATGGCTAACTTGCGTGGATTTAAAGTAAAGTACGCACTTGTCTGCCTTTCACTGAACTTTTAGGTGAGTCTTATTAACAGATTACCGTTTCTCACGGTCTGACTTGAGTGTTTGCGTAGTTACGTCGCAGCGGAAAAAAAGCTTTTTTCGATAATCTGTCTTTGTTTTAATTTGGAACATTATACACGTCGTAAGGAGTAAATTACATGAGATGGCTATTTTGTTTATTTTGTTTGAACCTTGCACCGTCCCTTCGCCTGTTAGCATGTTTTCCCTCCATTAAAATGTTCCATCATGGCTTCTCTTCCGGTCGGCGGTGTAAAGTTTGTAGACAGCTGATCTGAGCTCAGGCTACGTTTCGTTATATCAGTACGCGCCAACACTAAAACTGACCCGGTGTCAGTTGCCGGAAACAACCTCTGCGTTCCTCGGCTCTTCCGTACTGAGTCCATCGATTCTATTGGTCAGAATGTGACCCGCTCGAACATGATTGGTGTAGAGGCATTGGACACAAATGGTTGCGTTCGAGTCCACGCAGTGAGTTACATCCGACCAGTGTAAAAGAAAGTACGTTTATTTATTTGGGGTAAATTGTAAACACATCTCGCAGTTCTTTCTCCAGAATATTTCCACACTTAGTTTTAACTGTTGTCGCGTTTGCAAACAAGGTAAACACTAAGTGTCATCTACACGAGAAATGTAGCCGTTGCTAGCTTGTTCATTCGTAAAAGTTGTGACCAGAAATTAATTTGGTGGTATTATTAACACAAGGAATACATAAATGACCTGGCCGTTGATCCAAGGATAAAATAAATTGGAGCACATTGCCGAAGTTTTTCCGATTGTGAAACTCAGAGTTTCTCAGTAGTAGCTTGCTTTACGTTTGCTGTAACGCGGATGAACGGCACTTTCATACAATTTGAATGCATCATCTTCGCGGGAAAAGCCCGAATGAGCTCTCTATGTGAAAGAGAGACAATAAACAATGTATTCAACACATCTGTACCTGCAATAAACATAATGGATTCTCTTGACAATAAAAAACATAGTTTTATCTAACTATGTTATGGGCTGTTATCTTCCAGGAGTTGGGAATGTTAGAAGTCCACTGAAGGACAAGCGGTTAAAGTTAGTTTAGTGTCACTCAGTTCAAAAGGCAAAAAGTGTTTTCAGCATGCCTGGAAAGAAAGGTGGGAGTAACATGTTGTAAGTGCACAATATAATTTAAAATACGTCCGTCAGTTTTCCTGTGTGCAAAATGTTTCTGCATTTTATTCCACAGTATTTTGACGTAGGGCTGAAGTAGGGAAAGGGACTTCAAAGTCAAACTTGTTGAATGTTTATTACTAAAGTAGTGTTTTGTTTTATCTGACCCTTATGTAAAGACATTTGTGTGGTGTTTGTGCAGGTCCATCCCTTCATGAGATGGCAGTGAATTTAACTGCAGGGCATTCGTATAACTGCTATGAGCTGCTGGCTTGGCTCAATGAAACTTTGCAAACTGGCTTCACTGAGGTGGAGCAGGTATGCACAGGTAGGTCAGCATGTGTGTGTATGTGTTTGTGTTAATGAAAGAGAGCTGCACTAAAACCATCTTCAAATGAAGAAAATACAGGATCATTATGAATGAACACAATCCTGGTGTTTGTGCTTTTTGTGCATCTTATTCCATCTTTCAATAATTTCCTTTTAGTCTGTATTGTTTACTTAATAAAACTGAACATCACTCCAGGGTCCAGTATAGGAGCCAGCTGCATAACATGCGGCTGCCTTGGTAAGGTGTGTTTGTCACCAGTTC
Organism: Toxotes lorentzi; assembly: GCA_037833715.1. Taxonomy (NCBI): domain Eukaryota; kingdom Metazoa; phylum Chordata; class Actinopteri; family Toxotidae; genus Toxotes; species Toxotes lorentzi. The sequence continues at coordinate 23,902,667 of JBBMJY010000012.1, forward strand.
CTTTCATTGATTTGTGTGTTTTGTGTGAATATTCAGGTGCAGCCTATTGTCAGCTGATGGACTTGTTGTTTCCTGGGTGCCTGGACCTTTCCAGGGTCCGGTTCCAAAGCAATAACATGGTGGACTTTATTCACAACTACAGTTTACTACAAGCTGCGTTCAGAAAAGAGGAAGTAGTTCGAGTGAGTATTTTTAAGACGGTGGTGAATGACTAGTAAATCTGAAAATCATTCAAAATTTGAGCATCATTTTTTAGAGCCAGGCTAATAAATCAGTGTGTCTATATATATATATATATATATATATATATATATATATACACACATCAGTATATACATCAGTATATATGTTGCAAAAAAACGGATCCTTTTCCAGAGTGTTTTCTTAAGTTTTGTGTTCATTTTAAAACAGAATATCAGTCGAAACAGCTTCGTAGGATCATTTAAAATCTGATATTTTGATAGTATTATCAACTTATAAATTTCAGTATTGGTGGGGTTATAGTGCTGATTAATTTTTGAAGGTTTTTGCATTCTTTGGTGAAAATTGTTTTCTGACATATGTCAGTATTTAAGAGATTTATTTAGTCTTTTCACACCAGCAAATAAAAACACAACTACTAGGTATTTGGGAGTTTTCTCTTCTCTCTTTCCTCTCTCCAGCACATCCCCATTGAGGCGCTGATAAAGAGGAACCCTACAGTAGCTCTGACCTTTCTGCAGTGGTTTAAGCTGTTTTTTGATGAGAACAACGAAGGGAGGGAGTACCATGCCTTGGAGGCCAGAGGGGGACAGAGTATGGTTTCTTCTGACTCAGGTGGGTGTAGTGTATCTGTGGATAAGTCACGCTGATGTTACACAGATATACTACATAGCTCAGGTGTGGTTGATTAAAATATAACAGTTACATATTCCTTGTCTGTAATAGTATTTGTGTGCATTTAATGTGCTTAGTGTCTTTTTATTTGCATTACAGATGGCCATTCCTCCCAGACCCCTCATCAGAAACTGGAGATTATTCTGATGATGGAGGGCAAAACAGTGGAAGAACCAAGAAAAGACAAACCAAGGGAGAATTTGAACAGCAATGCAGATGTAGTAGTACTGATATCTGATGATGAGGATGATGTGGTGTTTGTGAGGATGGAGCAGAAAACAGAGGAAATGGAGGTAACAGTGAAAGAAGAGAGTGCACAGGAAATAAAGAGAGCAGAGGAAGCAGGCGCATCAGTGGACAAGGGAAGTCAAGGAAATAACCTCCACAGCAGTGAGACTTTGTGGCGCTTCATCAGAAGATACTGTTGTGACAATGTGGACACAGACTCATCCTTCAGTCCAGACACTCATATATCTCGCCCTTCAGTTTCTGCCATCTTGAATCCATCCCATCCAAAAGACATAATCCGGGCCTCGTCACACACACCCTCACACACACCTTACTGCCTCTATCTGTACATGGGGGTAGAGCTGGGTGGAGGGCAGAGCACAAGCGTAGTCCTGATTGGTTACTTTGACCAGAGTTCAGGGGTCAACGTGGTGAGGCTGCTGCAAACACTTCAGATGAGTGTTGACACTGTTGACCCACAGACCTCAGCCAACATGGACGCCAACACTGTCACAGTCTCACACACAACAGACTCCGATGCACAGCTTCTGATTGAGATGCTGCAGGAATCTGGCCTTTCTCTGTGTAACCTCGCTGTGTTTTATTGTAATGCTCCACACCCAGGGGGGAGCCAGGTGTTTGTATCCCAGCTCCAGGCTTACAGTCCAAGGGTAGTGTCACTCTGCGGCCTCCCTGGGATGGCAGGGAGAGCCTGCCAGGCCGGATTCAGTGCTTCTTTTAGTTGCGTGGTTGACTTGGTTAGAGACATCCACCATCACTACTCCACCTACCCCTCAGTTAATGACAGTCTGAAGGAGCTGTTTGCTGATGCAAAGTCTTATAACCCATCCCAGCCTGTCTCTGCGCAGTGTTTATTTATTATCCGCATTGTGCAGAAGATGGTCAGCAGCTGGAGGGATTTAGTGGAGTATTTTAAGTCACTGAGGCAAACAGAGGATGCCGATCATATCAGAACCCAGCTGATGGATTATAAAGTTAAACTGAACTTCCTCTTCCTCTCTCACGCTTTGGAACCCCTTCGCACTCTTCAAGAACTGCAGCAGTATGGCGCAGCGGACCTGGCTGTGGAGCTGCAGCTGACCTCCATATTGATTCACTCCTATGCAGACAACCTCCTCCGGCCCTCCGCCACAGAGCAGTTTCTCAGGAGACGAGATGTGCGTCTCCTCCACAATGAAAAGGAGCTGCTCCCCACAACAGAGGTGAACATAGGTTCCTGTGCCAGAGACTTCCTGTGGGCCACCGCTGTTGTGGATCTTGGGGAACAGGAGAGGAGCGACTTCCTGAACAGTGCAGTGGCTTTCTATAAAGCAATATTGCAGAGTTTAGTGCAGAGTCTTCCTGATAAGCTCGGAGACATGGCGCTGAGGAATATCGCCACAGTGCTGAAACATCCTCAAAATATCACAGTAAGAAGTTTTATTTGTTTTTCTAAGTGAGACCTAACGCAGCCCGTTCTAGCTCCGTATTTGTTGAAGCAGCATTAGGCAGATTTTAATTTTAAAAACTAATTAAATTAGGTCAGTGGGGATGAAATTGAACCACTGCAAAATTAAACATGTACACTTCTGTATCCCATGACATGTGACAGTTTAACATTAGCAGCTGCTCCTACTAAAGAAATAGTTCAGTGCATAACCCTGAGATGTTGTTTTAACACTTTGGTGTTTGTCCAGATGAAATCAGATTGTGCTGTGTTCAGTTTACTGATGACACTCTACAGGTTTTGGTGGGTTTAAAGCTCAATTTGTAACCGTATCTGTTGCTACCACTTGAGCTGTATTGCATTGCCTTGCCTTGTTTTTCCAATTTAAAACCACTCCCTGATGTTATGCATATCATAATCTAATTTCCTAACCAATCTGTGCATTGCTACTTGTGTTTTTCTCTTCAGAAGAATAAGTTGTCCAGGCGTGTGCTGTCAGAGTTGGGAGTTCAGCTTGGTCTGTGTAATGCCAGGTCTCTAGAAACACGCCAGCTGTCACATGACTACTTCAGTATCATGAAGAATGTGAAAGAGGAACAGACTATCGGAACAGGAGAAGGTCATTGCTGGGCGAAGGTAAACCGAGGTTTCCTAATGGTTGCTGAATGAAATGTGGAACTTTCTAGTTACTGGGATAAATCCCTGTGTCAGCCTTGTCAGCCAAATGGAATCAGTTACACACTGAACTGGTAAAAACAGGCTTTTCTGTGCAATTACAGAAAGAAACGTGCTTACCCAGTTAAAAAAAATAAACATTTTCATCTGAACTTCCTTCTTTTTATTGACAATCTTTTAAAAGCAACAAAATCTGTTGACTCATTGTGGACAGGTGCTGGTTCAGTAGCCGCTGTAGAACTGTTATGTTATTACAAAAGTTCCCTGTAATCTCTCTACAGATGTTGCAGGGCATGAGACCATACTGTACTCTGCACAGGCTCCTCCTGACCCTCCTGGCCCTGCCAAGCTCTCTGTGTAGGACACAGGTGTTTGCTAAGGTGAGTGTTTACAATTCAATTTGTCCAAATCTTTGGTTTATGGCTAAATATCTGAAAAACTAAATACATTCTCATCAGCCTCAGATGTATTTTGTGCCAAGTGCGAATTTGCAAATGTCAGCATGCCACCGTGCTCAACTAAACATTATCAAGACAGCGAGGTGGGATTAAATGAGTACCTGCTGTAACACAGTCACTGGCAGAAAGACAAAATCATCTACTGGCAATGGGATTGGAGTCAATCGCCTTTTTAGCAGGTTTACCTGCACGTACGCTTTCATTTGTGGTGTTAAAAGGGTAAAAGATGGTGAACATGGTTGATATACAGAGATCTGGGTTTTTGTGATTGCTCCTGTAACAAGGTGTTGAACAGCACCAAGGCTCCTCCTGACAGCGGGGAAACCCCCAGGGCCACACCTCAACCAGGCAGGTGGGCAGGAAGACCCCACACCCGCAGAAGGACACTGCAGGGAGATTATGGTGGCAGGAAGAAAGAAGAGGAGGATGAAGAGAGTTCATCAGAGCATAGTGACAGTTCTGTGGCCAAACCCAGTCTACATATTCCCTCCAAACACTACAGCAGTATGGAGGACTCGGACTGCACAGAAAATTCAGGTTTACACTGAGTGTAGCTATAAACTTATGTCATCGTGTTAGTTGCTTACGTTTCTGTAGCAACTTCATCCACATGAAAATTTGTTTATTGTGTTCTGCTTTTATCAAATGTGGTTGATGTTACAGAAGAATCCAAAATGCCTCGGACCAGCAGACTAATGAAGACACAAAGTAAGAAATGTAAATGTTATCAGGTGAAGCACATGGTGTTTGTCCGTACTTGTGACTTAGATGAAGATCAGGTCACATTTTATGTATTAATGCAGAAAATCAGCCACTGTATGTGTATGAAGAAGTGCAGTGCTAGATTCAGTGGTTCATTGTCACTGTTTTACAGGCCTGCAGAGTCCACAGGCAGAGTCCGTCTTTGTTTTGTGCAGTGATGATGATGACGACGACGACGACAACATGGTTTCAACAAGCACACCATCCAACTCAGCAGGAATGCTGGTAAAGTCAGCGTTTATGAAGGTTATTCAGATCTGCATAGTTTTTGTAGTTCTGATAGCAGGGTTCTTAAGGTGCTGCAGAACCTGATGATGCAGGCGACAGTCGCCAAAACTGTCAGGTCAAATTACTTCATGTTTACTTCTCTTGATTTGTTTGCAGTAAATCAGTGTGAACATGAAGCAGACCAGAACTTAAAGGCCACACTGTCCTTTTTTTACTGCTTGGTCTTGACCAAATGAACTGAGCCACAGGTGTGAAAGTGATCCAGGAGAGGAGGCTGTTTGGAAAATAAGTCACAGACCGGCTTTACTTAGAACACATTTAAAGCTGTGTTCAGTCAGTTTTGGCGACTAGAGGGACAGAAACATTAAAGCAAGCTGTTGGTAAAACAAAATGGAACTGGGCTCCTTCATGGGAGACAGTATTTTTAAAAGATGTCCTTTCAAAGATCCTTTGTACACAATGATAAGAACTTTCAGTTCTTATGCTGTGTGTGTGTGTGTGTGTGTGTGTGTGTGTGACTGGATGTAAAGGGGGAGTTGGTCTGGGGTAAGGTGGAGGGCTTTTCTCCCTGGCCAGCCATCATCATACCCTGTCAGGAAGAGAATCAGCTTCCAGGGAAGAGGATGGTGGGGTGGTACGGACAGAGGATGTCCTCTCAGGTGAGTTAGACATGTGATGGAGAGATGATTCATGGAGGGGACTTGCAGAAATTCAAGGAATCTGTGTTTATGCAGTGCAGCACAGAATCATGTACATAAATGCTTCATCTACATAATGACAGCACAGTAATATCAGATATCTGATTCCAGGTCAGTTTGCCTGCTCTGAAACCATTTGCTCCCTTTGGCCAATACTTCTGTACCAGCTCCTTCTCCACCCTCGTCACCTACAGAGAAGCCATCTTCTTGTCGCTGGAGGTCTGTGTCTCCCTCTGTATATTTTCTGATATGAATAAACAGTTAAAAGAAAAGTGTTGTGTTGTGATAAACGCTCCTTGGTTCTGCTGACCACAGATAAAAGCTCATCAAAACTGTCTCTGTTACCCTTGTGCTTGTAAACACAGTAAAACCTGAACTTTGTTGGTGTTTCGATGTTTTCATATTTGTCCACTTCATGTTCCTGTCTTTCAGGAGGCGGCCCTTCGCTGTAAGAAACAGTTTTCTGAGTGTCTTGGGGACAGAGATGAGCTGCTGAAGCAGATGATAGACTGGGCCTTTGGAGGGTTTCAACCCACAGGGCCAGGCGGACTCAAACCAACGGCTTCCATAAATGGTACAAACCTGACTAGATAAACATTGTCATTATTAATAAACAGATCAGAGATCGGACGGATTGAACTGAGTTAAATGAGAAGGATCTGTGGTCCTGATATTCCACCTGGAGCTTCAAAGTAAGAACAGAAGAATTGCTGCTCCGTGAAAGAGGTTTAGCCTCTGTTCCCCTTCTAATGTCATTTTATAACTGTCCTCTGTCCAGGTGTTACTACAACAAGCAACAGACCAAAGAAGAAGAAGAAACTCCTCCTGAACAACACCTCCTTTCCTCACTCCTTCAGCTCCTCCACCGCTGTGAGCAGCAATATCAACACTGAGAGGAAAGAAGCAGCTGTCTCCTTGAAAACCTTGTGCGACTCCACAGAGAATTCTTCCCTCAAACGTGGAGGTGGAAAACCTGGATTGGAAGAAGGATTTGATTTTGTGAGACAAGGCACTAAAGGAGTCATGAAGGAAAAAGGATCCAGAGGAGGATGGGCAGCAGAGAAGCAAGAGAGGGGAGGATGGGAAGGAGAGAGAGATGACTGGGGAGGAGGATTTGAGAAGGTGAAAGGGGGATGGGGAAGAGGGAAAAGTAAGGGAGGATGGAAAGGAGGGAGGGGTCAGAGGAAGAAAAGCAGTCTGTTAGATAGTTTTGATGCTGGCATGTCTCCAGACGTTGTGCCGTACAAGAAGAGGACCCACATGAAAACGTACAAGGACAACGAGGCGAGCAGCGTGTACACACAGCCGGACCAGAAACTCAGAGGTACAAAACACAACTGAGGCATCAAATGAGTTTGAGTTGTACGCAAACAAACATTCACAGAGTTTAATTTCAAACTGCTGGGATTTTCCTACATTAAATACAGTTTAAGATTAAAGTGCTGTGCATAAATCATTGAGTTGATTTATAGACATTAATTGGATTTTGATCATTCTTTTCTTTTCTTGTAGAGGAGACCATCTGTAGGATCACAGACATGAAACTGAACATCGAAGGTGAGTGTTTAGGCGTGTGGTACGACACAATAAGCACAGAGTCTGATGTATCTGTAGCTGCATTCTTTTCTACCCGGTTAGAAAATGTCACTTTCTCAGTCACTCATTGGTTCTTCACTTGCTTCATCTCGTTTGTGTTTGTGTTGTGTTTGCAGGCTTCTGTTTGTGTTGTGGAACTGAGAACACTGAGATATTCCACCCTCTGTTTCAAGGCAGCCTCTGCTTGAGGTGTAAAGTAAGGAACCATCGGCTTCACTTCATGTTACAAACAGCAGTGACCCACAGTAAGAGCTTCACAGTTCACAGTGAATGTGGGTTAAATGTGTGAAGCCCTGAACTGAAGCACGAAGCTCAGCACTTCAGTTCCCTCTGTGCTGATGAGCCACAGCACGTTCATATTGATGTTGTCTGTGTCCCTGTAGGATAATTTTACAGAGACTCTGTATCGATATGATGAAGATGGATATCAGTCCTACTGCACCATCTGCTGCTACGGACTGAAGGTCATACTGTGTGGCAACGATAGCTGCTGCAGGTTGGTCTCTTCATCTCTTTCTTTACATTTGAATCTTAAAAAAGGAAACATGTAGAGCCTGTTTAATTTTCTTTCCACCCCATCCTCAGATCTTACTGTGAGGACTGTCTGAACATCCTCGTCGGCCCAGGGACGTTTGAGTCATTGACGCTGCTGGACCCGTGGATCTGCTACCTCTGCCAGCCTCACCGGCCCCATGGTGCCCTGATTCCCAGGGAGGACTGGAGCATTCGTGTTCAGAAGTTGTTTGCCAACACCAGCGCCATGGAATTTGTGAGTGATCAACAAAGTGTGACCATTTTTATATAATCTTGTTAGTTGTATTGAATAAAAAATGTTTTTTTTGCTTTAGGGATACAACAACATGTTCTATATACAAAAATAACCATTGAAACAACAAACAAAATGTACTATATTCTTAAGAAAATTAACAGCCGGGTCTACTGAGACAAAATCACACTGACTCCATTAGCACTGTGTTTTCCTCTGTAGGAGCCGCACCGTGTTTACCCATCCATCCCTGCCAACCTGCGAAGACCAGTTCGAGTTCTCTCACTGTTCGATGGCATAGCCACAGGTGAGAGCACAGACCTGGATGGAATGAAATGCATTTTAATTTCACTCATTTTACATCAAATTTCACAAAGAACATTAATGTTCATGATGAAATTATGGACTTGAATTGGAAAAAAAAATCTGCTTTCTCCAGCGGGTTCTGGAGCTTCTTCAGATTCTGTTATTCTCCCATGATTGTGTTGAGGGACTCGTCACTCCACGATCGTTTCTAAGCGTGTCCTCAGTGACAGTGCTCTGGGAAAACACCTCTTTAGCTTAAGATGGTTCTTAAAAAGGATTTCACCATCATCTTGGGCTTAAGATGCTTTTGGGAAACAGTTTGGGATCATGTTAATCAAAGTCTGAGACCAGTCACTGGTCTCGCTCCTCTGTTCTGACCTCACTATTCTGAGATATTTTCCTGTTGTCTGTTGGAAGCGTACATTTTGAATGTGTGTCTTTCTCAGGATACCTGGTGCTGAAGGATCTTGGCTTTAAAGTAGAAAAATACGTCGCATCAGAGGTTTGTGAGGATTCAGTTGCCGTGGCGGCCGTCAACCATGGTGGGAAGATCATCCATGTGGGTGACGCCCGGCTCATCGCCCAGGAACATGTATGTTCACACACATTTGTTATATATACACTAACTAGATAAAATGACAACAGTCCTGTAATAAATCCCACCCTTGAATGTTGTAATGAAGGTTCTTCGTTCCTCTTTGACAATCCAGATCGAGCAGTGGGGTCCGTTTGATTTGCTGATCGGTGGCAGCCCCTGTAATGACCTGTCCATCGTCAACCCACTCAGAAAAGGCCTCTATGGTACGTATCTTTAGCTGTGATTAATTGTGTCTATAATCACCAAGTTAAAAGGCCAAACAGGTTCTACTTTCTCATGTTTGAATTTAGAAAACTTTCAGATTTTATAAACAATTGTTCAGGTGCTGTATTTCATATATCAGTGCTGTAATTCACGCCTCGGTCCTGCAGAGGGCACCGGCAGGCTTTTCTTTGAGTTCTACCGCATCCTTCAGCTGCTGAAGCCCAAAGACGGAGACCCCAGGCCGTTCTTCTGGCTGTTTGAGAACGTGGTCTTCATGAACACACACGACAAAGTCAACATCTGCCGCTTCCTCGAGGTTCGCCCAGTTCAGTTCTGTTTGTTTCTGGTGGAACCTTTAACCTTGAGAACTTTCCTCTCCTCCCTTCTCCTCTCCTCTGCTCTGTCCGTTTCCTTATTCTTCTTCTTTCCTCTCTTCCTGTTGCCGCTCTTTTCTTCCTTCCTTCCTTCCTTGTTGCACTGCTGTTTATTTTTAAATGCCATGATGTAAACTGAGAGAGAGGGTGAGTGGCAGAGAGCTGACTGCAGCTTTTATCTGATTCTTCGTCAGTGCAATCCGGTGCTGGTGGATGCAGTCAAAGTGAGTCCGGCCCACAGAGCTCGTTACTTCTGGGGGAACATCCCGGGGATGAGCAGGTTGGACATTTCATTAATCATGAATTATAAACATTCAATTACTCAAAACGTAGGGTTTCATGCAGTGTTTTTGACCCATGGCAGCAGCAGTAAGGTAAGGCAAGGTTTATTTATATAGCACCATTCGTACACAAGGCAGAAAGTATTTGTTGGAATGTATTTTATGTCGAATCCTTCAGAGATGTTTGACAAATCGGTTGCGTGTGATGCTTTTTCATGATTTTACGAAATAGTTTTTGGTGTGTGCTCTTTCTGTTCTCTGATTTTACACGAGCGCAGATTAATGAGACAGTGGGTTCTGTTTTTATGAATTCTGTTGCTTTGTAGTTATTGTGAGTTATCATGCTTGTTTTGTGTCTCTTTTTAGGCATTTTGTGTTCATGTTTACTCATTTTCTGTGAAGTCGTGCTTGTTTAGTGTCTCTTAACACAGTAAACAAGTGAAACAGTCACTTCAAACAGAGGCTGTAGTCTGTGGGCCCCTGAGCCTTTGCCTCATGGGCCTGTTCAGTGATCCATCCATAATTTTACATATTGTCTTCTCTGTTTCTTTTATTTACTTCTTTCTTGTTTTTATTTACTTCTTTCTTTTAAAGCCTTTTGTAACTTGTGTGTTTTTTTTTTTTTGTTTTGTTTTTTTTAGAAATACTGTATAAATAAAGTTTGCTTGTTTGCTGCTTATCTCCCATCAGGCCCATCATAGCCTCCCAGAGCGACAAGCTGAGTCTCCAAGACTGTTTAGAGATCGGTAGAAAAGCCAGGGTCAGTGACTCAACCTTCTGGTTCAGTTTTATTCTGTTTTTTTGTCTTCTTCCATTGTCCCATGTTGTGTAATTAGTGTGCTTTTTAAAAACTTGATAACGATGTTAACGATTACTGCATGTTGTTTTTGTTCCAGGTCACTAAGGTGAGGACCATCACCACCAATTCAAACTCTCTGAAGCAGGGCAAAGATGTGTCTCTGCTGCCCGTCCTCCAGGACGGCAGAGAGGACAACCTCTGGATCACCGAGCTAGAAAAGTAGGCATCGTGACAGTTATGTTTTTTTGTGTGTGTGTGTGTGTGTGCGTGTGTTTGTGCGTGTGTTTGTGTTTGTGTTAAAAAAGATGCATGTCTACCAGTTTCTTATCCACATATCCAGCTTCATTTAACAAATATTGATGAGAGAATAACGTAAAACCGCTCACAGCACTCTAATGGCCATTCTGCACAGCTGCCATGTTGTTTCAGGTACCAGTACCAATTTAATCCAAGCTCAGTTACAGTAGCAGACCCATGAGTTTGAAGGTTCATCAGATACCAGAACTGTGCACAGCACGGTGTCGATAACAGTAGAAATACGGCGTTCATGTTCAAATCTGCCTGGAATCTTTAGTTGCACAGATTTGACTTTCCTCTGCAGTACCTTCATGGATAGTGTTACATTGCAGTTAGTTCAACCAGGCTCTGATTTTTTTTTTCACTGGACGACCCTGCACTTTATGCTCTGAAGCTCTGTGCACCAATGCTGTGTAGCTGGAGTGGCCTCGTTCAATTGAATGAGAGGGCTACTGAAGTTCTCATTTCCAACGTGGTGCATTCCCACTGTGGTGAAGCTGCTGGGTAGCAACACAGAAACAAGACCACAGACCACATTAAACACACAAATTAAGAGTATATGAAATAAGACAGGTACCACATCAGCATTTTATAAGAGAGAGGAGTCTACATTTATCTTTTTACACCCAGTTGACAAAATCAAATTGTTTGGATTTTAGCAAACACAAACCTTGTCCTTCATTCCTCACCAGAATCTTTGGTTTCCCCAAACATTACACCGACGTGAGGAACATGAACCGGCAGCAGAGGCAGAAGGTGCTGGGGAAGGCATGGAGTGTGCCGGTCATTCGCCACCTCTTCGCTCCCCTGAAGGACTATTTTGCCTGCGAGGAGCTTCTGACCACGTCCGCCACCTACACCTCCAACACCTCCACCTCCCTGTCCTCTCCTGCCTCTCCAGAACTGCAGCAGCTGAGATAGGGGAGGTTGGCTGTGTTTTATATTGTATGGTACATACAGATGTGTGCGTGCAGAGGGGTTTTCCCTCCATGTGTTATAAGAATGACATGAATGGCCTCTGCAGTCAGTCCTCCTGTTCTCAAAAGGCCAGCTCACAGACAGCCTTTTGTGGATCGCTGCCTCTGGGCCATTTTATCTGCTCTGCCCTCAAGTCTCTTGCATCATGTCACACATGTAGTTTCTGTACATATCAGTCACTTTGTGTCTAAAGCGGCTCTTTGTCTGGGACAGAAAACGGCAGATTATGTTCCCTCCGGTTCTTGACTTGATGTTGTCAGCCCCCCCCCCCCCCCATCCCCCCCTCCCAAAATGCTCAATGACTGTCAGCAGACTAAACCAGCAACCAGCAACACATTTCAGCTTGGAAGGATGAAAACCCAGTGTCCTGATGGTAATCTGTTATTACCTTGTCACTAGAAGTCTGTGAGCCAGCTCACTCAATACTGTTGAAAATGAACTTTTATACGGTGAGAGAGACCTGCGCACAGTAACAGTCTGAACTGTATGTTTAGTATTTATAATGAATATTACGAGATTACACATTTGTCCACATAAGGTATTGGATATTTTCACCATTTTTAAATGAGTTTTAAAAAAAATCATAGTCGAATAGAGCAAGTTGAACAGTGTTTTAGTCTCATTCATTGTCATTGTTCCAATCGTGTTGAACTGGACAGACCTGAGATCTGTCTCGCTGCTTTGCTGTCATATTTGAATCATGTTTGTTGTTTTGTGTTTTATCATCCACAGTTCACTGACCTTTAGACCATTTTTTATCTGTCTTCAGTTCTTCTTTCCATCCTCCTGTATATTTATCTGTTTTTAAAATCATGGAAGTAGGGCTGCAACTAATGATTGTTTTTTATTAATGTGTGAATTATTTTATCAGTCAGTCATTTGGTCTATATAATGTCCAAAAAGACAAAAAAGAGCCCTAGTGTGACATCTTCACATGGTTTGTTTTGTCCAACCAACAGTTCAAAGCTCAGATATTCATTCATTCATTCATTCATTCGAACAGTTTGGCTTCTTCTTTTTTTCATACATTTTCTGTCACTCGATTAATCAGTTAACTGACCAATCGTTGCAGCTCTATGAGGAAATGGAAAGTAACCTCGACTCTGTGTGTTTAGGAGGGTGCATTGAATTGAATTGTATTGATTGTTATTGCTGCATTGTTTCTTCTATTGTTTGGACTGTGTGTGTACACGTGTTTGCATGTACAAAATCCAATCCATGAATTAACCTTCAGTCAAAGGAACTGAACCTAAATAACTCAACATCAGGTGATTCTCTGTTTTCATATGATGAATAATCTGAGGGTGAGCTTCAGGCACGTGTCCCAAATGACTGATTCTTATGTAGAAAACGAATGCAGAGAACTGTGACCTGTGCTGACTAATGATTGTATTGTGAACACTGGTTTTGAGAACTGTTTCACTTCACCAGATACTGTTGTTTATTGACGCTGTAAAAACTGGTGCTCAGTGTGTAACCCATTTTTATCTGTGCTCAGTGCATGTTGTATATTTTGGCTATTAATTGAATGAAAATAAGGTATTTTTACATGGGATTGATGACAATACAAGAAATAATAATTATAACAGATTTTCAGAATGATCCTGGGGACGGTGTCTTTATTTTACTTGTGTCCCATAGCTGACCTGTGTTATCTGTTGAGGTTTTTTTTAATTTTTGGTCTTAGCAACCTGGTGGCAGCAACTCAGTTGCATGAGAACAGTGGTTTTAGGCTCACTGGATTTAAATGTGACTACTTTTGTCCCGCAAAAAAAAGAATTAACCACAGAAATCACCCGTATAGTTATTATTCAGTTTGAACCCCTGCAGAGCATGCTGTACAAAATTAAAAACCACCTCACCTATCTGTTTAATGTGTTGTATATTACACAGAAAAAATTTAGAGCTTTACAGATGTTTATTTAGATGTACATTTAGATGTACTGCTTGCGGTCTGTTTCAAATCCATTCGTGGATGTGTGTGTTTTTGTCAACACTACAGCTGATGGTATAGAAACAGTTCATGTTCAGTGGAAAAATAAAATTCCAAGTCATTGCTGAGTAACGAAAACACGTATTTAATCTTTAACCAAACATTTAGATGGTAAATTCCAGATTTTATTTCAGTTAAAGACACATCGCGCGATCCTTTTTCTCGCTATCATCACATTTTTATTATTTCCTTATTTTATTGATTTTTTTTATTAATATATATATA
>JBBMJY010000012.1:23916555-23936765 GCA_037833715.1 Toxotes lorentzi
ATTATTATTTTTTATTATTATTGTGTTTTACTTTATTTATCTTATCTCCGTTTCGTTTTATTTTGTCGCCGTCGTCACGTTCAGGCGTTACCCCGTTTCGTCCTGACGTCATGAAATCGTTCCTTCCGCTGCCGGTAGAGTGAACGTGAACTACCAAGAGAAGAGAAGAAAAAGCAGAAGTGGCCTTAACGTCGAAACCAGCGCAGATTCGCCGTTTATGACGCAGAGTTGCAGCCGAGGGGAAAAAAATAATAATTCATCGTGCCTAAGAGCTGTGAAAGCCGATCGACTCTCGGTGGGTTTAACGGCGCTGTCTCACGGTACCGTTTATTCGCCGGCGTGTGAAGCGGCGGTAAAGCTCCGTTAGCTAACACGCTAGCTTGTGAGTAGCAGGGGCAGGACCGGGATGCGCCCGTTTGATTCCAGACTTAACCAGCTAGCTCGAGCGAGGCTTCCAGTAAAGCGGCTCTTGTTAGTTCCGGTTGTATTGCGGGTAAATCCAGAGCTCCGGACTCCTAAAACTAAAAGTGTGTCGCATTATCAGCCAGAAGCTTTCTGAAGCTAACTCGGTGCTCGGTGGGTTCAGGGCGGGGAAACGGCTTCACGTCTGTGAGATCTGGCTCACGTTAGCCGGTGGTTGAAACGTAGCTAATCTTAGCTATGTCTTAGTCGCCAATATAAATAAACTGACAACTATTTGAATTATCGGGCATATTGTGGTCTGTAGGTTTACTGCTCACACAGTCTGATGGGTAGCCGCATGGCTAAGCTAATATTTTAAAAGCTAAGCTGCTTATGACTTGGCTAACTACGGCTAACGTTAGCGTTCAAGTTTGTGAACGGGCCCTGTTGCATTTAGCTGCTGTTACTTTCAATCAGCCGGGGTGTTAGTAGGGAAAGCAATAACTAACGACTAGTTTCTTTATTTATAATCTGCCATTTGTTTTGTTTTTTGACTCAGTCTTTTGTTCATCGACTTGGAAGCAAATGAAGAAAATTGAGGTCAGAGTTTCTCGACGTTGAAGTTAGCATCTGATCTGCAGGCTTCACTATGTTCTAAACCATCTTAAGCTTCTATAGGAAAATCTGGTCCCAATCTAGACAGATTTCATAATAATCATATTACACATAGGACGACTTAAAACCTCAGTCTCTTTTTTTTTTTTGTTGTTGTTTCTGACAGCTGTGATTGATGCTGTCATCCAGCAGAATATGACGTTGCACTGGGCAGCTGTAGTTAAACACAAATGCTCTGTGCTTTTAAATTCTGTTTATTATAAAGTATTGATCTGGGTTTGTCTGCAGTCCTGTCTTCAGTGTAAAGTAATATATTGAACGACGGCACCGTCAAAAAGCCAGAGGCTGGTCTGCGTTAGAAGGCTTTACACAGTAACTACAAGCAGATCTAAAGTGAAAAGTCAACGTGCACACCAAAATAAGTGTTTCAGACCGTTTTTCTTCACATTTCATGTTATTATGTTGCAGTTATCTCACCTCCGTGGCAGTTGGTGACCGACGATGGCTGTGAACGTGTACTCGACCTCAGTGACCAGCGACAACCTAAGTCGTCACGACATGCTGGTCTGGATCAATGAGTCTCTACAGATGAATCTCACCAAGATTGAAATGTTGTGTTCAGGTAAGACATATGTATGCATGAGTTGTTTTGTTTTTATATTCTTCTCTCCGTGTATATTTCCATGAGGGAGCTCCTGAGACTGTTCCAGTGTTGTTCATGATGGAGGAATGGGTGGGTGTGAGCATGTGAGGGACTTTGCATGTTTGTGAGTACAGTTCAGTGGCACCACTCCTCCAGAGGGATCATCCTGTTGAATCAGCCGCCCTGTTAGAAATGGATATAACCTGCTGCACAGCTGCCAAAAACAGACTGTTGCTGGTTCAAAGGGTGATGGAAGCGAACAGCCTATTGCTCGAAACACAACCTGCTAATAACCTTCACGCATTTGTTTCACACCCACCTTCCTGTATGTGCTTGTGTTGTACCTCTGCAGACGTTTGTATCCAAACCCTCAGTATTTAAGCACATAATTAAAAGGCTTGTCAGAACAGCAGATGTGGGCACAATTTGCTTTAGGCCCAGGTGGACAGATGTATGAGTCATCTGAAGTTGAATAGTTCATATCAAAATAAGATATTCTAATTAATAACCATCTACAGCCCGGACCTGCTGGTCCTGGTGCACTTACGCAATAATCTTATCTACAAAATAGAAAATGAGCTTCTTTGTTATTTTCAGATGAGCTGATAAATGCATCCAGGTGCAGCTCGATACTGTGAGCACTGCACCAAAACCTGACAAGACAAAACAGGGTATGGGCACAGGTGACATGGAGGAGGTAGTGCACGTGGATGTAGGGCTGATGCAGATTTAGTTGTTTATAAATCAACACACAGGGGTTTTCTGCCCTTATTTTTTTTTTAAGTGCATCACTATTTAAAATAAACTTAATTGATCCCATGCAGGGAAACTGAAGTGCTGAAAATGTTTTAGCACAAACTGAACTTCAGAACTTTAACTAAACAGAAACAAAGGAGTTACAGACTGAATAATTTCACCTGGTGTTCATTGTCAACTCTTAATATTTCACCGTTTTTATTGTGGTTTGATATCCAGTCCTAACGTGCATTTGTGTTTAATTTGGTTCAGATCATCAGAGTAGTCTGGGTCGTGGCCCTCCTGTTTGTAAATACTCCTCATTTACCCTTGAGCCAAACAGTCAACCCTCAGCTGCCATTCACTGGCCAACAGTGTAGAAGGGAGGCGTTAAAAGAGCTCATGGGATGTTTGTGTTTGTCATTGTTATTTAAATAAAGAAATGTCTTTTGGTTTCCTTTATTCTTACATAAAAGGAAGATGAGCTCTATTTTTATCCTTCTCTGTTACTGCTCACTCTGTCTTAGATTTTTCCCTTCTTTTTAGACATTCACCAATTTAGAACATGCAGCACTCACCCAGTGCCTGTAATGATTTTACTATTTTAAAATTTTGCAGTTTTTAATGGGGTCATGTTTTTTTTGTCCAGGTTCTGTGTACTGCCAGTTCATGGACATGCTGTTCCCCAACTCTGTGCCTCTGAAGAAAGTCAAATTTGGTGCCAAGCTGGAGCACGAATACATCCACAACTTCAAGCTTCTGCAGGTTGCCTTCAAAAAGATGGGAGTTGACAAAGTAAGTCACAACACGCACCTGCATGTCAGCTTCAAATTGCACGGTGCGGAAGGTCTGGAAATATATGAAGGAATTTGTGATATTACAGGGCAGCAGAGGAGAACAATCTTCAACTCTTTTTCATAACACCAGCACTCATATGCTCAGTCATTTAGTTCAATACCTAATGGGTTAATCTCGTCAACGTCAGTGAGCCAATAAGCCTGCAGCATGTTTGACGTGCCGAGCTCAAAAGTGCTGGTGGTAGGCTGTGTCCAGTCATCCAGGAAAAACACTAGTTTATGCCACGCCCACGAACGTAACTCACGTCGCACGCTTTCTTACGACCACAATCCATGTAAATCTGTGTAAAATGTGGAAAAGATCTAGAGCGTGGCTCCATTTTAGCATCATCAATGCTAACAGTGCATAATGCTCTATATGTATATGTATAGGCATGAAGGACACTCTGCCAATCCTTTCTGACTTGGCAACAAGTTCTCTCTGTATGCAAACAACATCCACACCCTCAGAACATACATGTTCTACTGCTGGGGACACTGTTAGCCTGGAGCCAGCTGAAAAAACAGACATGCTGATTTTTCTAAAGAAGAACTGCATGTATGAATGGAAAAGTGCAGAAACTGAAAAATAAAACCGAAGTTCTTCAAAGTTATGTGTAATGTAGATTTTCTAGAATAGATCTTTTAAAAATTTGGTATTGATAAAAGTATCGTTCAGGAGTCGGTATCAAAAGAAGGTATCGGTATCAGTATCTGTATCAAAAATCTTTGAACCATACCCAGCCGTAATGAGGAGTCTGACACTGTTTTCACAACAACAGGAACAGTTCTGTACAAGGAGTTGTCAACAACTTCATGTAGGAACAAAATGTTCTTCCATGAACTTTCGTATTCTCTGGGGTTTTCCTTTACCTCTTCATATTACATTGCTGATGAGATGATGAAGCTGATTGGTCTTCTGTTAAGTTCCATCTGAGCAGAATCTATGGGCAGAAATATTTATAATATTATATTATAATTATTATAATGTTTGAATCATTTATTTGAATTACTCGGCTTGAATAATTGCATTAAAAAAAACTGAATTTGAATCACATGTAGTGAATGACAGTGGTGTGTTTAAACTGTGAGGCTGGTGAAAACACACAAATATCAGCGCAGGAAATGTCGGCCTTTTAAAGTCTGGGTTTGTGAAACTGAAACTGCGCAACAACCCTGATACTCAGAACAGGAAATAAAATGTTTTGACCCTCGATCACTGTGGCTGGGCGTCGTTAAATGTTTTAAGATTAACTTCATCATTCGCTCCTCACTGCAGCTTCATATGCAAACTCCCGTCAGTCCCTCCCAACCAGCTGAGCTGCCTCTGCTGATCCGGCCATGAGTCATTTTGTTTATATTAGCTTGTTTCTCATAGCGCACTCGCCTGTCACTTGTTGAACACATCACTTCTGTAACGTTTTCATCTGTCAGAAGTGCATATGGAGAAATTCAGCTGAAAATAATCCTGGTTTAGTTGAACCAACGCGAGCATATGATTTATTAAAAAAAAAATATATATATAGATATTCAAAGAGACCAGAGGTCAAACGTCTAACACGTGTGCATTAGTTTAGTTCTTCCTCTTCGCCATCAGATGCTCTGTAATAGAAAATGAAATGTGTTAGTGATTGCTTTAAGAACACTACAGTGTGCTGATGTCAGAAGGCCAGCAGAGATTATAAAAGGCAGGGCAGATCCAACTCAGTCATCCTCTGTTTGCACACTGAACATGCAGCTGCTTGCAGGACTATTGACAAAGCTGCTATAATTTATTCATAGGCCGACTTCCTTCCTGTCGTCCATTTGTTTGAACTCAAAGCTGTGGATCTGTGTGCGATCTGTGCCTGGACAGGGTTTATCCACAGGTCCATGATGCAGATACTGGAACACGTAGAGCACATCGGCGTATTCACTGCGGTTCAGGGTTATAATCCCAGTTATTGTGTCTGGACTTTACCCTCATTCTTTCTTTGTGAGTGTGTGTTGTCCAATGATATCAGCTTCCTCCATTGCTGAGTAATTGGGTTTAGTGCTCAGCCTTTCCCACTGACGTCCCTGCTCTGTTTTTCTCTCTGCGGCTTTGTTTGTCGTGCTTCATGTTTTCATGTGTGCATGTGTGTGCCTGCAGAGAAACCTTTCCTTTCTTTTTTTAAACATTTGAACGAACATTTTTTCTTTGCACGGCGTCCTTTACTTATTCTGGCCGCTCAGTAGTTACCCTCCGACTCAGTGTCAGTGAAGGACCAGCCATTACAGCACTTATTGACCTGATACTGAGTTACGTACTCTCCCGGGGTCTAAAGCACCAGGTTTCAATGAGCTGGATTCACTAAACATTGGCAATTAGAGCAGCAATTAATGATTGTTTTCATTATCAATTAATCTGCTTATTATTTTCTTGATTATTCCTTTAATCGTTTTGTCAATAAAATGTCAGAAAGCCTGTGAATATAACTTCCCACAGTACAACGTGACGTCTTTAAACAACAGAATTAAACCCAAAGCTTCTCAGTTAAATGTGAGATACGGCCGTGTTTGGAAACAGTTATTCAGTTATCTAAATAGCTGTTGATTAATTTTCTGTTGATTGATAATTGTATTGATTGATAAATCATTGCAGCTGTAGTTGTATATTTTTTTGCATTTTTAAATAAGTTGAGTTGAAACTATTAATTTATTAGTTGTCAACAGAAAATTAACTGGCTTTTGGTTTTTGTTAGAAATGTGTTTTGGTAAAAATATCAACAGTGATATTTTTGTTTGTTTGTTTTTTGCTTGCAGATCATTCCAGTGGACAAACTGGTGAAGGGGAAGTTCCAGGACAACTTTGAGTTTGTCCAGTGGTTTAAGAAGTTCTTTGATGCCAACTACGATGGGAAGGAGTACGACCCAGTGGAGGCGAGGCAGGGCCAGGAGGCCGTGCCCGCTGCCAACCCTGCCTCAGCTCTCAACAAGCCCCCTAAAAAGTCCCCCATCAGTCAAGGTCAGAGCTCCGCTCGGTCAAACACTTTGACACTGATACCAGCTTATGGTGGGAACATGCTGGTTAAGTTCCCACAGTGTGAAAGGTGAAGTTTTCAATGATCGTCTGTTACGTGTCTCTTCAGCTCCTCAGAGGCCACCCGTTGCCAAGGTAGCACCCAAGCTGGCTCCCGTCAGCGCGAGGAAGACGGGGATGGGAGGAGCCGATGAGGACAGGGCGGAGCTTCTGAATGAGGTCAGCATACCACCGCGGGAAAAAACATTTTTCTACAGTGAAAAAATCAACAGCTAAATCCATACGATCACAACAAGAAAATTAAAGTAGAGAATAAAACGTAAAGCTGTATTTGTCCTGTTTCCACAGCTGGAGATCCTGAAATCCACCATTCAGGACATGGAGAAGGAGAGAGACTTTTATTTTGGTAAGCTGCGGAACATTGAGCTGATTTGCCAGGAGAAGGAGGGAGAGGGCGACCCCACACTGCAGAGGATCATAGACATCCTCTACGCCACAGACGTGAGTTTGTAATATGTTTTCATGACGCCGCATTTCCCTTTTTTTTCCCAGTGATTCACTGACAATAACAAACATTTAGAACATCATCATCTTGTTCTTTAGAGCATGCTCTGTAAGCCACTGTGCTCTGTAACATGGTCTGAGCTCAGTACCAGATTAAAGCCCATGTGCTCGGCTGCTAACAACTGCTGATTCCATGCTGAATTCCTGCAGAGGAATGGTATGCAGCTCTCTCACCGAGACTGAAAGTCTGCAGTGGTCCTCGTCGGACAGACAACGTTCAAAGTTTTATTTCTGTTAAGTGCAGATGTTGGCCGTGACATTTCCCTGACTGAAATGTGTCCGTCTCTGTCTCCAGGAGGGTTTTGTGATACCGGATGCTGAGGAGCAGGAGGAGTTTTAATAATCAAGACTGCAAGCAACTTTTCACTTAGATGCCCTGGTCCACAAACAAGATCCTTCCTCAAGCCAAGACAGTTTGGGTTTATATGCAACACCAAACCTGATTTTGACTTGTGGCCCCTCCCCCCACCTTTCCTGAACCTGAGTCCCAACCTGCCGGATTTCTTCCTCTGGCCTTCAGCCACCATTCAGCTCCGCTCCTTCTTTCCTGAAACGTCATTTACCAATAATCAGCGAAGTCTCGGTCACTGCCTCTCCTTTCTACACAGCTGTCAGTCTGCAAGAATCCCAGTCCCCACCCTCACCTGGAATCCCAACCTTCCCAAAACCAGATCGCGCAGTACATATCTGGTTTTTGTCATGGACTTCAGTGTGAAAAACACGGTGATGTTCTATGTGTATGTGTGTGTGTGGTTGTATGTGTTTAAAAATCAAATTGAAACAAATTAAACGTGATGAACCTCCTGTGAAGACCCAGCTGTCACCTCTCTGATCACTTTGTCCCAGACCGACCCTGTTTGACTGTCCGGCTCGTGTGTGCGTCTCCTGCTCACACTGAATTCTGCTCATCAGGAGGCAAAAGCGGGAAAAACACACATTCCCAACGAGAAGACTCAGTTTTGCATCGTTTTTGAACCAAATCTGAGGAGTCGTTAAATTTAAAATCCGGGCAGCAGAAAAAGAAACGGTGAAGGTCACCCGTTGAGGCTGATGGGCTCAGGGTTCAGTCTGGGATGAGGCAACAGTCGGGTCTTCTCTGCCTTCTTTACAACTGTGACCAATTGTCGTCACCAGGGAAACTTCTTGATTTTGTCCCGTTCAGCTTCAGAAGAGCTTTTGTAAATCGATGCTACTGTCACATCACATTTTCCACATTTGTCGTCTTTTCCCTGTTGTAAGATTCAAACCTATTTTTTGTCACCTGTCAGTCACACACTCACCTTTTTATATGTTTGTTCTCTATTTAGTTTGAGGTTTTCTCACGCTCACAGTGATGAAAGGTTTTACTTGTGTGCAGGAACCTTTTTTTTTTTTTTTTTTTTATTATTGCTTGGCCACGACATCAGACAAAAGGGGTTTTCGGATTTTGAAAAGCGGTTGCAGTTTTCTTGTAGCAGATCAGCTGCTCCCATTCAGCCTTGGTGTTCACATTTCACGCTTCGTAAATGTGCAGTTCTTAATACCAGGAAAGTGGCTTACTGTGAGATGAAGTGTTGAAACGTTCGCTGACGGCAGCCTTTTGATCAACTCGCCAATGTTTAGTAAAAAGTGCAAAAAAAAAAAAACAAGTTAGAGACTTCATGATCAACAGTGATTGTTTTGTATGTTTGTCTTATGGAAAGTCTGCTTTAAAGCAGATGCACTGTTTTTATACCAGTGGCCTTTAATCAGCCCCAGCCAATAAAAATGATTCCTGAAGGGTGACGGGAAATCCAGAGCAGCCACACTACAAACACTGTGAGCTCCGACTGCCGCCGATCGGCGCGTTGCCGCCGTGTAGCCGGCCGCAGTCGAGACGGTCATCTGAATCTGGTGAGCTGTGAAAGGGGCCGCATGCTTCCTTCAGCCGCTTCATCAGGGAGATTGACGGAACTTAGTTTTTCCTGCCCTCGTTACTAATGTTGGAATTAGTTTTTCCCCAGAGCTGTTAAAAAAATGTTGGATGAGTATGAAGCTAAAATCTCGGCACTCTGACGCGTCTTCCTCTCGGGGAGTGACGTGGGGTTTTTTTTCCCAGTTTTTTTTTCTTCCACAGCCTGATTGACCATTTTTAATACTGATGTTGTAAATTGTGGATCTGATTTGAGACCAGTTTTTCCACTGTTCTATGTAAAATGTCATTTCTGACATATTTGTACCTAATTTGAAACAACACACTCGTGTTTCGCACAAACCCTGTTAAAGTAACTTTATCGATGGCCTTATTCATAAAAGTATTTTTTTTTCCGTTAGCAAACATTTTTCATAACTTTTTTTTGATTTCACTTTAATGCAAGTCTCTGCTGTTCTGGGTAAATGTTTGTACTGTTACACTCATATTTTTAATGTGTTGTGAAAATAAACGACGTTGGAGGTATTTTGGACAGCAGCTCCGATGTGTCAGGGTTCAGCAGACCACCTGTCTTCCATCAAATGCTCATAAAGCCAACAACAAAAAAAAGATATTTATGTTTCATGCTAGGTGAATTTAATTCAAGGATTTCTGATGAATGAATTATTAGCTTTTTTTGTGTCACCTGTTAGTTGAAGGATTAAAGTTTGTTTCCACAGTGAAGTAAATGTAGACTGTCACAGCTGCAGATGTAGAAATTAATATGCTGTAGAACTGAATTAAAGATAAAGATCAGCTGGTTTTGGAGTCGAACACTTTCATCTTTGGAGAAACGGACGACTTAGATCGTAGATGCTCTTAGATCTCAGCTTTGCAGTTTAGTTTCCTTCAGTAAGGCTGGGGTTTTGGGGTTTTTTTTTTTAGAAATAATTTCCAAATCCTAATTTCTCAGAATGTATGAGTTAACACTCCAAAGAGTGATCTGAGCTGATGTTTCCTGTCCATAAGCACAGTCGACCTTGTGCTCTGGTGCCAGTGCAGTAGCTCGTCTTGCTGTTTTGTCTCCAGCACACTGACTTGTGACTTCCAGCTTTAATTTGAGAGTTGTCACATCTTTATATACTTGTCTGTTTTACTCACAGTCGCTCCTGCTGAAGATCAGGCTGATGGTAAAACACTGGGTGGAGTACCGTGCTGTGCGTCCCTCACGTGTCCGGGTGCAGGAAGACCACCCGTCTTCTATCAGCTGTTTAGAAAATGTCCTGATTTTATTTAGATGAATTTTTCCAGCTCTTAAAAATGACTCCATTCTTTCACTGCTCATCTGATGTAGATGTGAATGTCTCATCAAATTAAAGCTGAACTTTAACATCACAGTGATTCTTTAATGTCACATCAAACTGTCTGTGGAGGTGATGGTGCAGTGCTCACTGTCAGGATCATCTTTAGGCCTTTTTACATGAGAGTAAGTGAAACCTGCGGTCGTGGAGACGGATCTCTGGTTAATCTCCTCATTTTCTAGATGAATCAATTGTTTCATTCACAAACTCAATTTCCCAAAAGTTGTGTAGTGAAAGCTGACACGCACCCAAAGCAAACCAGATAACTGAAAATCAAACTGATGTGTTAAACCCCACTCACCTGGTCCTCAAAGATGGATAAAATAAGGGCTCCAAAGTTACCCAGGATGCTTCAGGAGCTGCTCAGGCCGAGGTTCAGGTTTTGTGTCCTGACTCCACATCGACCAGCTGTCTGAGGAGATCCTGGTAGTGAGACAGTTCTGGAAACCAGTTCATGTTTGTTGGGTTAATGCTGAGACAAATCGTAGCACACTGAGTCCTCCGTAACACGCTGGAGGACTTTGGGGGTCACAGCGAAGGGCCTCACCCTCCCTCACCCTGCCTCACCCCCCTGTATACTGTGAGCCGTCTCAATGCAGGAATCTTAACTTGAACACTGACAGAGCAGCAGAGCAGCGTGTGGTGTTTCAAACAGTCCCGACTCGTGTGTGTTGTCGAGCCTTAGTGAAGAAGTGCTTTTTGTTATGCAGTGTGAAAGGGGGCTGGACGTCCCCCTTTACATAGTGGCCTCTGTACTGAACCCAGTGCTAATGTGCTAATTAGACGAAGTGGAATCACTGCAGTTGAGATTTTTTCTGTCACGGCTGAGTTTCGACAGTCGCCTCCTCTTTGAAGCTTTTTCCTACGAGTACCTGAAAGTATTTCACGTAGTGTGTTGACTCCTGTCTGGATTAATTATGGTAGAAAAGTGTGTTATTGTTAAGTGTTGACTAAGAAGGACTGTGTGTGTTGTCTGATATTAAACTGGTACGAGCGTCTCGTTCACTCACACACTCCGTCACCCTGACGCCTTCACGAGTCAGGACTGTTCGAAACAGCCCTGACTCCTGTGGTAACGGTGTCTGACCTCTGACCTTTCCCCTCTCAACAATCAGTCCGATGAGTGTGTACACTGTGGGCAGAGTCTCCTCTGCTGTTTCTGCTGGACTTTGATGTGTTTCTTATTCTCTGCTCAACTCGGTTTTCTTGAATCAAGTTTCGTACAGACAATAAAACAGTATTTCCACGTCGTGTTTTTGTGTGTGGATTTAATAAATTCATGATTAATATCATATAATACAATGAAGAGCCACTCTAGAGTGAAAACACTCGAGTGTGAGCAGGAGGACATTTGGACAAAGTCACATGTCTGATCAGACTGTGAATATCTGATCAAAGATATCGATTGACTTCATATCTGCCAAATTATACGTTTTTTTTTTTAAATAAAAACATGATAATTATCAAACACAAAGAGAACAAAGCAGCCTTGTGGATCACACATGATCCTTCAGTCCAGCCTGTCACTGACTGTCACTTTGATACCGAACAGACGCAGAGAGGACGAGAAGAAGCTGAAGAAGCTTTTACAGTTTTATTTACCGTCATTATACATACAGTCATAGTATCTGCGGCACCCTGCACCTAAAATGATTTGATGATTGACAGAAAGTGAATAAGCACTTTTGATAACAAATCAGTAACTAAATTTTTTGGTTCCAACTCCTCCTTCACGTTAAACTCTACATTTTGGGGTGTTTGCTTTTGTCTGTTGGTCGGGAGGAAAAAAAATATTTGAACATTTCTCACATTTTGTTTTCTAACATTTTAAACACTGAATAATTAAATAACTGTCAAACCTAATGTTGAATAAAGGAACAGATGGTTTTAGCTTCACAGTGCTCTTATGATGTGATGATAAGAACAAGAATCAGAATAAGAATGAATGGAAAAAGAAGACGTGGCAGTGATGAGGGGACTCAGGCTTTAAATGTTGGGATGTCCTTCTCTCCTTCTCCACATCACTGGTTCCTGTTTGTTTTAACCTGCTGCTTCATTTTTCCATCTCTGCTCATCAGGCTGTGACGCTGTTCGAAGTGTTTCCCTCTAAAGTTGAACATTATCGCCTCCTGCTGTTTGTCTGGGTCAACAGTGATCACAGCCTCTGATCACAGTTACACACACTGATACAGAAACACATTCGTACCCTGATGTAAAGAATCATTCCAGGCTAAGTGTATGAAAAGACAGCAAACTTACTATTCCACCAGTTTCCAAAGTGAGCTGTAGAGTTTCAGACATTCAGATGTCTGAAAGTCATTGGTTCCTGTTTGACCAGGGCCGGATTTAGGCGTAGGCCCCACCAGCTGGAGGGAGGGCAAACAGCAGGAAGAGATATTTCTTTATTTGCTCCTGATCTGCTTTTAAAAGTCTGTAACTGACGTGGAGACTACATACGGGCTGTGGAAGGACTCTGCTGGAGGCTGACTCTCTCATAACCGGCTGTTTTTCCAGGGTTTGCTCCTTCACAGCTGTCTGCATCCATTCAAACACAGAAATCAACGCACCAGTTGGTTTCACTTTCAGTTTCAGTTCTAAAACAGCAGCAGTGAACGAAGCCAGCAGGCAGCTGTTTTGCATCTGTTTCAGTGACATTTAGCAGGTGAACACACCTGTACAGTGCTGCTGGCATTTGGCATTGTGTTAATTCTAACAAGTGGAATAAAGTTACATTTGAAATGATAGACTAAATTAATAAATATAAACGTAATAATACAATTATTATTATTGTCATTAAATATTTGAAAGGAAAAATTTGAGGGTGCCAAAATGTCTTTCTCTGAGGGGATGTACACACCAGGTGAGGGACGGATGGTTCATAAAGTGCTGTAGCCAGTGGTTGGTTGTTGGTTGTTGGTCAATTGTTCTCTTCCCTTTTGAAATATCAGTGTAATATGTAGTTCATGTCCATAGAAGGCAGTGTTAGACAACACAGGGACATAATAACTGCACAAAACAGTTTTCTAAAGTGTGTAAGTGTAAAAGTAGACGAACTTCATCTATGTTTCTAGAAAAAAAAAACAAAATTAACTCAATACACAAAATCAAAAATTATTTGTTAGTTAATTTTAAAAATATGTAACTATGAATCCTTTGTTTTCAGAAAACACCAAATAACTGATTTTCAAAAGTACAATGGAGTCATCATTTTACTTTGTTTTACATCATATAACATGTAATAGATAGATAGATAGATAGATAGATAGATAGATAGATAGATAGATAGATAGATAGATAGATAGACAGACAGACAGACAGACAGACAGACAGACAGACAGACAGACAGACAGACAGACAGACAGACAGACAGATAGATTATTTTTGTGGTTTCACTCTTTGACATCAAGACAAGATTACTATTACCGATTCAGTGTGCTGTACTTCCCGAAACGCTTTAAAAATAGCCCTTTGTTCTCTTCCTTTACTTGAATTTCAAACCATAACATCTGCTTTGATAAGAAAAAACCCACACTCGTTTTGTTGCTTTAAACATTTACGACAACCACTTGAATGCAACAAGGGGTCGCGTTCACTAGCGTCAGTTCTGTGGATTCTAAGCTTTCCAGCAGCACGTGAATGCGCCGTGAGTTCTGATTGGCTGCTGGTCAGGACCAAACAGAGTCGAGCTCGGAACAAGACTAAAGAAGAAGAAGCAGCAGCAGCAGCGAAGTGTCAGAACTGGGACAAAAACAGTGCGCCTCCGCCCTCCAGGACAGGATGAAGCTCACTCTGCTGACTGAAAGCAAGCGTCTCATTTGAGTTTAAGTCCTTACAGCAAAAGCAGAAGAGCCCCGTCTCAGCGTTCACGTGCACCTCCTCGTTTTCCTCCTCTGCTGCTGGAGTGAGCTAGCTTAGCTTGTTAGCTTAGCAGGACACCCCCTTACCGAGTCCGTGTGTGCAGGACTTTACCACCAGGAGCCAAGAGATTCACCTGGAGCTGCACAAAGGCTCACCTGGACTTTACTTAACAAACACAGCTGAACGTGTAGGGTCTGAAATCGGCTTCTGCGCGAGAAGTTTGAAGAAAAAGGTAGCAAAATCACCCTGAAGAACAAGGAAGTCTGAATGAACTTTGCTGCTAGCACCCTGCTAGCCCCGTAGCTGCATTGATTCATTGTGCTGAAGGGGGAGAGGGGGTTTCTGTGCAGCCTCCTCGCCCGCCCTCCGGTGCTGATATCGATTATCTCCGAGAGCTTCTGGCCGTTCAGTAGATCACTGTCTAACAGAGGCGGTCCAGTAGTGAAGTGAGCCCTAAAGATGATTCCCGACAAAGCCCCGAAGGAAGACGTCTTCCACGGGTCTGAAGACCTGAAGAAGGAGGCTCACGTCCCCAGCTTCGAGAAGTATAAAGAGCTCTACATGAAATCTATAGAGGATCCAGACGGTAAGTCTCAGTTCAAGTGTCTGTCAGTGGAGTAAGGAGAAGAACAACCAACCAGAGTACCTCAAATGCAAACTTGAGGCACTTGTGTAAACTAAAAGCAGATGTACTTTAGTTGTTTTATACTTTTGCCACTCTACATTTATCAGTCAGATTTATTTTTACAAACAAAACAAAGATCCTATAAAATATGATACTTTGCTATAACTTAAAAGTCAGGATGTACAAGTGAATGACTGTTCAATAATCAGTACATTAATCAATAATGAAAATAACTACCCACCAACATGATCAGCCTAAAACGCTTACTCATACAGTACTGTGACATTTAACTCAGTGTTATCTGCAGACTCTGGACTGAATGAGTTCAGTAGTAATGAGGAAGCACCTGTGCTGTGGCCTTTGGGTAGGGCAAGCCTCCAGTTACCTCACCGGGCAGGAGGGTGGAGATGCTGTATGTGTAGAGCTATTGTTGGACAAACCACCAGCTCAGGTCATTTCCTTGTGAAGCGTGGTGTTAGGTTTGTAAAGTTCTCCAGAGTGTAAAAGGAGCATCAGACTAGTTTGTGCTGCAGGTGGAGGCTGGTTTAAGGCTCAGTGGATCTCTGCCTGATGATGGATCAGAGACACGTAGACCAGCAAACACTGGTCTAAGTGTCACAAAATGAAACCACAGGAAGATAATCCACCTGAAATTACAGACAGATGTGGTCAAATTACAACATTAGTGGTTAAACCGAGTTTTACTTTACTTGTACCTTGAAAGAAGGTAGTTAATCATTTACAGTATCTTTATTAAGTTTATGGGCTCTGCTGGGAAGTCAGTGCATGATCATCTTTCCACTGAAGTCCGGACCTGATGTGAAAACCAAAAGGGTTTGTGTGGGCAGCTGTTTTCATAATCACCCCCCACCCCCCCCAAACACACACACGCACACATTAATATTGGACACATTAATAAAAAACAAATGGCAGAATTGTCAGGACTCACAAATTTAGCTGTCAGTCATTTGTGAAATGCAGCCATTAGTGTGTAATCAGTGTTTGCAGATTGTGAGATTTATTAACATATTCATTATTTGATCCCTCTCAACCCCTTTCTTTCCATCCTGCAGAGTTCTGGGGAGACATCGCCAAAGATTTCTTCTGGAAGAAGAAACACACGGGTCAGTTCCTCGACTACAACTTTGACGTGACCAAAGGAGAAATCTTCATCAAGTTCATGGAGGGAGCCTCCACCAACATCAGCTACAACCTGCTCGACCGCAACGTCCACGAGAGGAAACTTGGTGATAAAGTGGCCTTTTACTGGTTAGTATGAGCCTTTTTCTCTCTTTGTGTGTGTGTGTGTGTGTGTGTCTGACCACACTCGTCTCCAGGCCTGTGGTTACACAGTATGACTGTGACTAAAAGCAGAGTGACATGTCCTTGTAGTGGTTAGCATCGCAGTGAGCCTGTGGTTATGAAGCTGTGTTTGTGTGGTTTAATGTCTGTGTCTCTGTGAGTTTCAGTTTACATCCAGTGTAACTCAGAAAAAACACAGTGTGAGGTTTAACGAACGTGTTGAATTCATTTCTGTCCTTTTCTTTACAACATTTTCAAACCTCTGTTGTTTCGTTTACATCCACGTCCTCTTGCCAGTTTTCTTTTTCACTGCTTTTGCTGGCACATGTAGATCAGGTGAACAGACTGAAACCTGACTGATCATTGTGTGCTTGTCTGAACAGGTCAAACTCGACTTGCTGCCTTTCTTTCTTTAATATTGGATTTAGAAATTTAGTTTGGACAAAAGAAGCAAGTAGGAGCTGGCATCTTTTTTATTTTCTGACAAACTTTTTAAATTATTTCAATAGTTCAAGACACAAAAAAGTAGTCGCAGGCCTTAATTAGACACTAACAGTTATTTTTTATGATGTATGAAACATCAGGAGCCAGTGAAAAAAGTCCATCACAGTGGTGGTGGTCCAGGGTGATGTAGTGTGTCTTGTTTTACCAGTAACAGAGCAAAAACCCAAAGGTGTTGAATTTACTACATTTTAGGACAAAGAAAATGAGCAAAATCCTCCCACTGGAGAAGCTGTTTGGTATTTTTACTTGGAAAAATGATTGAATTGATAAATCGATTATCAAAGTAGCTGTGATCAGTTTTCAGTTTGATTAATTTACTAATCGTTGCTGCTCTGATCTCAGTGTTGTGCGCTCGTTGTGTGTGAATGAGTGTGTTGGGTTTGTGCCTGCATTCCCCAGTACAAGTGAAAGTGTGTGTGTGTGTTTAAAGGATGTATTTAAAGCCTCCTCTGTGTGTGCGTGTGTGTGTGCAGGCTCTTTGTAAGGGAGGGGGGTCACCTCTGTGAACACAATAACAGGATTGAATACCAGCAGATCGTGTGAATGGAGATGCAGTCATCCCCTCCCCTTTGTCTTTCTCACATACTTCCTTCCATTCTTTTCTTTCTTTTCTCTCCTCCAGCTTTGTCTCCCTCTCTCTGTCTCTTCTTCAGTCTCTGCTCATCTCCATTTTCCACATGAGTATCAGCGTAGATGAGTAAAATCTGACTTATACAACACAAATATAGATTAGAAAGTGCTTCACAATAAGATGAAGGAAAAAGAAACACGTTTGAATGAATACATGAAAAAAGATGAACATCAGTAAACACCTGACAGGAAATGGGTCTAATTAAAACAGTCGTTTCTGTTTCCTGGGAGCTTGACGAGCAGCAGCTCAGACACTGTGGGTCTTTGTTCTAAACACTTAAAGGGCTCATGTTCTTTTATTTCACTCTCCTTCTCTTGGCTGACTTCTTTTTTTTATGAGAACGCTGCACTTGCTCCTCTTTGTCCCGGAAGGCTTTTCTCTCAGTCTGCAGCATCACTTCATTCTCTCCTGGGTTCTTCCTGCCTCTCTTGCTCTCCCCTCCCTCTTTGTGTCCCTTGCCTCTGGTCACTGATGTGTCCTGATGTGAATGGTGAAGCCACAGAGAGGGAAGTGGTTAGACTGCACAGGGCTTTTAAAGCAGGGTTACTCAGGGACAGGATGGGGAAAGTGGGAACGTGTGATTGAATGTAACAGTGGTATCAGAAAGTGGGTCCATCGCCGTGGTGATGGACTCAGATGAGACGACTTTTATCCGCACGAAAAACCTCTGAAAAGTTTAGTCCAAAGTTAGAAGGGATGCAAACGATGATTATTTTCATTATTGATTAAACTGCAGATTATTTTCTCTTTTAATCACATCCTTTATCCATAAAATGTAAGAAAAAAGTGAAAAACATTACTTTTATTTTTGTCCAGCAAACAGTGTCTCCCCTGCCCTTTTCTCTCATTCAGCTGGAGGGGAAACGAGTATTTTCTACTTTCTTATAGATGCTTTTTTATTTTCTCTTTTATTCTCTCATTTCTCATGCTCTGTGTTGTCTTAAAAGAAAGTGTTTGTCTGACAGTGACACAGTGACTGGTCTCCTCACTGGTCCCTGACATTTAAAACCACAGTGTGAAAATGGTTTTAGTTTTGTCTATTTATAGGTGGACTTGACTCTGTGTGTGTGTGTGTGTGTGTGTGTGCGTGCGTGCGTGTGCGTGTGTGTGTGCTATCGTCGCTCTTAATGTTTCCACCTGGCCAAAGAAACATTCCCAGTGACCTTCGTTGAAGTTGTTTGTTTCCAGCTCGCTGCAGCAGCAGCAGGTCAGACGTCTGTTTTTTTTAAATGAAAAGTTCCTTTGAAAGTCCAGTTTGTCTCAAAGTGAAGTTTACATTCACTTTGGAGCTGCAGCTAACCATTGTTTTCAAAATCAATGAATCGGCACATTGTTTTCTTGACTACAAAACATTAAAAATCAATGAAAAGGTTGGTTTCACAGCCTCTCAGAACCAACTGTGAAATCTGGAATTGACTTGTTATTTCCTGACAGTCTGATAAACATTCAGTTTACTGTCATATACAAAGAAAAGTAGTAAAACCTGATGTTTTAGAAGCTGAAACCACTGAATATCTGACGTTTGCTTGAAAATTGACTTATCATCTCTACACAGGAGCATAAAACAATGGCATCTGAAGAGATAATACACTTTTGAAAGCTTTACATTTATTAACCTAGTCTTAACCTAGTTATTAGGGGACTCATATATTTGTTTGATCCTGTACCACAAATAACATTATGTCCACAACCATGTCAGAAAGGCTTTTATGAGTTCGGTTCACCTTACGATTGCTGCACTAAATTTCCATCGACCCCCTTCAGTTACAGTGTCACAGTAGAAATGAAGTCAGAGGTGGGCAGCTGTGGGCAGCTGTGGGCCATTTTGGGACTAATTTTGCTTTAAAATTAGTCCTAGTTTTAAATGTTTTTTGTGTTAAGTGTTGAATTATTGTGCGAGGTGACTGTGTTTGCTCTTATCAGAGCCGATTAATTTGCAGACTGTGGGTGTGACCCGACAGCAGAACAGTAGGTCAGTGTTCATACAGTTTATTTTCAGATGACGTTTTAATATGTCGGAGTACGGTCGGCAGCACAGAGTGAAAAATAAAAGAGAGGGAGGAGGGGTGAGATGAAATCATCGGATCACATCAGTCACTTTAGGTCTCCTGACAAACAGACAGGGACTTTGATGGGTTCAGTCCAGCAGCAGTGTGAGCTGTGAGCGGGTTAAATTTCAAACAAGACTAAAATATACATATAATCTATAGCCACTAAATCAGCCAGTGACGCTGTGAGATTCATTACATCTTTATGATGGATTAATAATCTTTGATCTTTACCACGTGTGGAGCAGAAGTTAAAGTTTGCCCTGCGGTGGCCCCAGAAGAAGATTTATAAATTAAATCATGTCCATTTTGGACAGGACTCAGCTTCGTAAGACTCGGGTCCACTTGGATCAGTTCCCAGGCCCAGTATCGGCCACTTTAATCACACTGTGCCAAAGCAAGCTGTAAACATTCAGTTGGTGATAACTGTGCTTACCTGTGCTGCAACCTGGGACAGCCTCCTCCCTCCTGTGGTCAGGGGATCAGAATATATATCAGAATATTGCAGGCAGGGGGCGCTGTCGAGAGGAAGAGGCCACAGTGAGATGTTTGATGAAGAGCTACAGGTGACAGGTTCTCACAGGTCTTACCTTCTTTGTCTGTCGCATCATGTTTGACCTGCTCTCTGTGTTGTCTTTAGAGCAGCCTTCGCGGCTGAAAGGCCTCACCGCTCGTCCAGCTGGACGTGTAGACCGATCTGTGAACACGCAGACAAGCCAGCTCAGATATCATGTTGGAAGTGATGGTGAAGGTCAGAGCTTTATCATGATGTCGGTTATTCTGTGAATGCAGCTCCCATCAGCCATCAGTGCCAAAGGGGTCACAGAGCCCTTTCAGCTACGCAGGCTACCCTACTACCAACAACACACACACACGTACTTATATCTTTGTGAGGACATAATGCATTCCCTAGACCCTAACCCTGACTTTAACACACACACACACACACACACACACACACTAACCCACATTACTCTTCCTTTCACTGGCTCACAGCCCAAAACAAAAAACGCTTCAACAGAAGTAAAGGTTGCAAAATATCTCTCTGTCTTTCAGCCACGGCGAGGGGAGATTTCTTCCTGCTCACACTCGAGCTGAAGCGGTTAAATGATCCAGAAACACCAGCCAACAGCCAACGCGGCTGTGTGTGTGTGTGTGTGTGTGTGTGTGTGTGTGTGTGTGTGTGTGTGTGTGTGTGTGTGTGTGTGTGTGTGT